>CAHIKZ030001675.1:112500-260000 GCA_903632075.3 Acanthosepion pharaonis | reverse complement strand
TGCATAGATTGCAATTTCTTCTTACGTTTCTCTTCACCTTTTTTATTTAATTCTATGGGGTTTTCTATTTTAGTTTTAATTCCCATATATATTTTTACATCATGGTATTATCTTCTGTATTTCAATGAAAGGATGTAAATAAAGGAGTCAAATATGTTCTTTAACAAAACAGCAAATACAAAGTCACCGTTTGGGAAAAATCGCTAAGCGTGAAACATCACAGAAAATTAGTAAATATATATATATATATAAGACAGAAAATAGTATTTCTATCTATATTAACTAGCTCAAGCTAGTGAATTGTTACAGTAGAATTGTTACAGTAGGTTAATGATTAACCTACTGTAAAAAGTTAAAAGATTAACCGTTAATCTTTTTTTAACTTCTAATGACAAATAATAACATCGAAATATAAATTCACAAGAATTAATACAGTAAATGAGGTTTGTTTGCATTTGAAGTTTTTAGATGAGAGAAGATGGAGGAGAAGGATTTGGAGAAGGAAGCAAATGTCGGAAGATATCTTTGAAGAGTGTAAATATGCTTATGATGTTAAAAAGTTAGGAAAGCAACTGATGTATGGAAATTAATATGCATACATAATACCTATATGCAGTTAAATGAATAATCCCGAACACACATGTACAAACGTATATCTGTATAGAGACATACACACACAATTATTATTGTTTAATCCATTAGTTTTTGCTGGCATTCCATAGAAAAGGTGTTTGTTTATTTCATTTCACAGGCAAATCTTGTTTACATTGGGACATGCACCCATATAAAATACAATTACATTAAATTTGCTTTATATTACATACAAATGTGTATGGAGAGAAGATCGAGAAGTATAAAGATGGTAAGATACATTATCAACATGCAAATAATCTATGGTTGAACGAAATTAGTATAAAGGTTATCTACAAAAGTGCCGTGTGAATATAGATATGGAAAAACATGTATGTGTTTATATATATATATATATATATATATATATATATATATGACCTTTAATATTCAAGTGTATGTATGAAAATATATTTATACATAATTGTATATGATTATATATAATTACAAATATATTTTGACCGCCTGCCTAACGTCGATTTTATCTTCTTGAGAATCTCTTCATTTTTGCAAAAAAAAAAGGAAGTATTTGCGGATCAGATTTCTTCACTAATTATTTGCCCATAAGCAACCTCCAGGTGGCAGGAAAAAATGTACCTGTAAGAATCAGTGTGACCTTGCAGCCTATGGCACTTATCCAATGTTTGCAAATTTCAAAAGCGCTTAAATCATGTTTACAGGCATGGCAAAATATATAACGTATTTTATAAATTTTTCTAGTAACAAAAAGCGTTGCTTATCCAATAACATAGAGCCCAGTCACAATTACGTCTCTCTTAAAAAGAGAGACGTGCGATAAAGAACATTTATTCCATTCCTGTCATGAGAAAACGATTCAGTTTTCCAGACGCTTCACACACACGTTCTCTCCCTCTTTTTCTCACACAAACACACGCACGCACATATTTCTACATATACACATACTCATGCGCAGATAAGTGATCTGTCCATAAAGTATCCAGCTATTTAATATTACTTCTCCAAATATGCACTCATTCAATGTCGTCTGAGTTCCTTTCAAAGTACTCTTATTAAGAACTCACTTATCCTATCGTCCCTTCTTTTGTTCAAAACCATTTTCCGGATCGCAATCTGCCGCCTCGTTGCATTCTCCCCAATAACGTCTATTGGGTTTCAACAATGATTTTTAACTTTTGTAAAATCCAGAAGTCCCAGTGAGCTAAATGTATATTGTAAGGAGCTTATAGGATACAAATCCTATATTCCAACAAATGACTAAAAAAACACAAAGTAGATTTGCACACCCGCAAAATCGGATCAAAACGACCAAAAACAGATTTCACAATAAGGTGTGAAATTAATTTTCTGACCAATGAAAGGAGGCGATTTGCTAAACCAAAAAAAAAAGATAACGAGCCAATGTGAAAAAACAGTCAACAATAAATAGAGTTTTCAAGTCAGTCGCCAGTCAGTCAGTCAGAGAAGGGCGCAAAAGATCACAGAAGATTGACAGTAAATTTCATCACTGACTCAAACCGACACAAAGAGCCGAAAGTGTAGTAGGAAAGAACAACAAGAACAACAACAATAAATTTACAACTGACTCTGAAACAATTCATAAGTACATTTTCCTTTTATCTTTATTTCTCATTCACACTCTCTTTTTCAACTTAAATTGCTCGCCCCTTTTTCATTTTACAACTATACAAAACAAAAGAAACAGACATTATTCAGCTACTCTGTTAAAAGACAGCGAACACAGACATTTTTATCAAAATCACATTTTGCTTAAACGAACTAAAGCATTAATCCTTTTTACCCTATTCACAAGATAATAAATATACAATGTTCTATTTTCTATAAACGTTCCTTATCGTGTTGTTTCTTCTTGAAATTTGCGTTGTATTTTGTGAGCAGGGTATCCCGTATTAAATTCTCCTTTAATCCGGGTACGCTTAACCCCACAAGCTGAAAGACTTAAGGTGATGCGATGTTTTGTGGAAGAAAATGTGCTGAAGTCGTGAAGAACCTATTCACTCGGTCGTTGTAAATGCAACATTCACACAATGCACAAACCCATTGGCGTCTCAGTGATTGGTTGCCAAGTTACATCAAGGCCACGCAACTAGTTCTAAGTATTCAAAATAGTTGGATACATTCGAACTGACCTAGTACGGGTGCCCATTGCCCATTTGCTCATATTTGTCATGGTGTATTTAGTCTTCTTCCTTGCTATCGAAAAGTATACATGGTACAATTTTCTATTTTTGATGATGTTTGTTACAATATACCAATTTCCAAACAAAACTTTCTTCTAAAAATCATGCTTTGAGCGTACAGACGGGCCTCACAAACCATTTAGAAAAGATTTAAAAAGAAAACTATTCTCCAGGTAGAGCAACAATATATTGTCTCTACAGCAACTTTGACTAAATCTTTTTTTCTTTTATCTTTTGTTCTACCAGAAAGAAAGAAAGAAAGAAAGAAAGAAAGAGAGAGAGAGAGAGAGAGAGAGAGTTCTTGTTCTTATAATTCTGGAACTCTTGACAGATGAGACGCATTTTAAATACAAACATTAACATTTAAAATGCCACAATTTTGGTGAACTGTCAGCCTTTTCGAAGTGTTAAAACATGTAAGCTTAGACGAAAGGTTTGTTTTGTTGGAAAATGTTTGCATAATTGGTCATTGGTGCCCTTTCCATACTCATTCTGAATGTAAATGACAAGAAGAGGCTGGTGACTGCTGTTATGACCATTGACGGTGTCATAGTGTTAACGAAAACATCAGTATTATTTTCATGTTTCAATGAAGCATCCGTGACAATTTAATATAATCATTTGATATGAGACCAACATAAACAATAAAGCATTGACTTGAATGGTGGCCTTATAGTTCGGGACAGATATAATTGATCACCAGCAAATAAATGATTCAGCCACCCACATACATATATATTTATTTCGGCAATTCATTACAATTGCATACTTACAAAAAAAAAAAAAAAAAAAAAAAGTGCACATAACATAAATAAATTTTAACTCCGAAAATACTTTGTTGGTGTGAAAAAAAGGGCTTTATATTAACTTTAAGATTTATGACATAAATAAAATACATGGTTTGTCTTTACTAGGTATCTTTAATGCAGAAGTTTCTCTCTCTCTCTCTCTCTCTCTCTGTGTGTACGTGCGTGTGTGTGTGTGTGCGCGCTTGTATATTCGGATATCAGGGACAAACGGAAGGTCCCGGAAACCAAGACTTCCAGTCATAATGCAGACTAAATGAAGTTGACTACGGATGTTATTCACGCTCATCAAAGAGCATAGGATGCTAAATTAAGAAAAAAGGGAGTGAGATATTGAATTTGCTGTTAAGTATTAAAATAATAAAACTTCACAAATAAAGCTTCACAAATGATAAGAGGGAGAATTCGACATTTAAGCTCACAGGAGGTCAGTAGATTTTGTTTGTGGTCTTTAAATGTATTGCAGTCAAATTGTAGTACATTCTTAGAGGTAAATTGGTGCGGGGAGATAACTTGAACAGAAATATACCAGATAATAGGCGGTGTTGACATTTGATGTCATTGGTAGTCACTAGAAGTCATTTTTGGATTAAATAACTTTTTCAACCAACTGAAAGAACTTAAGGATCTAACTAAAAAGTATTTTTTATTTATTTGTAAACCGTTGTACAACCCTTGAGAACATTTATTTATTTGTAAACCGTTGTACAACCCTTGAGAACATTTATTTATTTGTAAACCGTTGTACAACCCTTGAGAAGATTTATTTATTTGTAAACCGTTGTACAACCCTTGAGAACATTTATTTATTTGTAAACCGTTGTAAACCCTTGAGAACATTTATTTATTTGTAAACCGTTGTACAACCCTTGAGAACATTTATTTATTTGTAAACCGTTGTACAACCCTTGAGAACATTTATTTATTTGTAAACCGTTGTACAACCCTTGAGAACATTTATTTATTTATAAACCGTTGTACAACCCTTGAGAACATTTATTTATTTGTAAACCGTTGTACAACCCTTGAGAACATTTATTTATTTGTAAACCGTTGTACAACCCTTGAGAACATTTATTTATTTGTAAACCGTTGTACAACCCTTGAGAACATTTATTTATTTGTAAACCGTTGTACAACCCTTGAGAACATTTATTTATTTGTAAACCGTTGTACAACCCTTGAGAACATTTATTTATTTATAAACCGTTGTATAACCCTTGAGAACATTTATTTATTTATAAACCGTTGTACAACCCTTGAGAACATTTATTTATTTGTAAACCGTTGTACAACCCTTGAGAACATTTATTTATTTGTAAACCGTTGTACAACCCTTGAGAACATTTATTTATTTGTAAACCGTTGTACAACCCTTTGAGAACATTTATTTATTTGTAAACCGTTGTACAACCCTTGAGAACATTTATTTATTTGTAAACCGTTGTACAACCCTTGAGAACATTTATTTATTTGTAAACCGTTGTACAACCCTTGAGAACATTTATTTATTTGTAAACCGTTGTACAACCCTTGAGAACATTTATTTATTTGTAAACCGTTGTACAACCCTTGAGAACATTTATTTATTTGTAAACCGTTGTACAACCCTTGAGAACATTTATTTATTTATAAACCGTTGTACAACCCTTGAGAACATTTTCCTACAAAAATTCTAAACTTTTCAGGAATAAGCATGTTTTTCCCATTTGTCATAAAATTGGCCCAAACAACAAAAAGTAGCCAAAATGGACAAAAAAGAGGATGTGTTCATTCACAGGATCCTTAACAAAGAACAACGACAATTTCTGAAGACTAATTGATCCATAATTTTCCCCTGACCAAATCTGTGTTGGTTGTACTGTGATTGAATCATGATTTTCGACCGTTTTCCTAATGCTGTTTCGATGAAAATCACGCCACGGTTTGTGTGTGTATATATATTTTAGCATGTCATATATATATATATATATATATATATATATATCAGTTGCATATCTTCGCTTTTTTTAATTCCACATTTAGTTTTCATCAGAAAGTGTTCTGATTTTGAAGAAGCAAAATTGATAAACAATTCAATGTTTATAGAACATTTCAAAGAAACGTATTATTTATTCCTGGGATAAAAGTTCTATGGTTTTAAATGGTAATGCTTTCTTATATTGTGTTATTTATTCTGTTTCTGTATCCACTGACAATACAATCGGACTAAATGAAAGACATCCAAATTTCTTAACTGAATTAATGACATCATTAATTTTTTTAATAGTTGTGTAGGAGGCCTGACATAAGAATAAAAATAATTTTTTAATGTTTTTTTAGATCTAAAATAATAACAGAAGTTGGTAGCTTGTAACACACTGAAAATCAAAAAAACAACAAAAGAAACCAGTTCTGAAAAAAAAATACTTAGCAAAAAAACAAAAAAAAAACAGCCAGTAGCAGGACGTGGAAGCGGTTGGATCTGTAAACACCAGATCAGAATTCTCTCGTTGCCATGACAACATTTCAGTCAGCGACGACTACACATCATTCAAAGGAATATTCAGACAACTCAAAGAAATATTCATAGCCGTGGATAAATGTAAGTCTGATCATCTGTCTGTATGTCCATTTCTTTTTGGAACCACTGTCATCCGATTCCACGTATTAGTAGTCACATACACATACGTTTCCACTAATATACTTCACCTAAACACACATTCAGTCAGCAGCCACGCATACACTCAAAAATGTGCTTCAGACACACGCACATATATATGACTTTACGAACTACCCTTAAACAAATGAAAAATTTTGTCGAACATTTGAACTTTTTACAACCAGAACAAACACAGTGTTTACCATATAAAAACAAATGTTAATATGTACATAAATATATGATTATTTCAATCTGGTTTTCCTTTTGCCTATCATTTTTTCGCGTTATGTTGTATTTGCACGACACTCGGATTTTAATTTTTCACTTTTAATCCGGGTAGACAACAACATCAAAAAGTATCTTTGTGCCAATTTTTTTGATTGGCCAAATTATTTTATTTTCCAGCGTTCCTTTCTTTTTTATTTTATTTTTATAACGGAAGTTATGTGTGGAGCCTCCCTGTTTTTGTATTTTTTAGTCACAAATAATTCAGCTCTGCTCCTGAAAACTTCCGGTGTTTTACGCCGGGTTCAGTGTTTTCTTCTTTCTATTTTTATTTGAGGCTTGCCTTCTCGTAGGGTGAGAGAAGTATAGAAATAGAAGCTGAGAGAGAGAGAGAGAGAGAGAGAGAGAGAGAGGGGGGGGAATTTCTTTTAATGATTACTTTCTGCACTTCTATCGAACTATCGAATTCAGGACGTGAATAAAATTTACATTTTCAAATCTCTGCTGGTTTTCAAAATCATTTTCAAATCGTTCTGAATAGATCAGTGTCTCCCTTCTATAGAATGGTTCTGTATAAGAATTTTTTTTTTGTTTTGTTTTTTTGTCAATAAGAATATGTGCTCAGATAAAAATTAAGCAAATATCCAGTCGAGATTGTCGGAGTTACCTCCTCCTCCGATCCTTAAACCGGCAGAGGAACATGTCATCTCGACCTTGACCTCTCGTTTGTGCCCCCTATACACTGTTACCCCGTGGGAGAGACGAGCAAGTTCCCTTTTTAGTTAAGTTATATTACAAACCCTGTTGTAATATACTTCTAGACATTTTTAGGCCATAGTTCCCTTTAGCTAACCTCGTCGTATTTTATTATAGAGACTTTACTGTTAGCTTATCCAATTCTCTTGCCGGTCTCTCTTATCACAAGGCAGTGGCTTCTCGCTAAATCGGGGTCGGCGACTGAAATGGTCGGATACGCAGGACGTCGATTACCAAGGCAACTTATCTCTCCAACATAACTTTATTATTCTTTTTTATTCAGTAATAAATCTGTTAAAATGTATAACCTGTTTTTATTATTGGAACTAAAAACTATCTTCCAACAATGAAGACATAGCTTGGTTGCCCCTTCATTATCATCTAAAACTTTTTCAAAGATAAGAAGACAAACTTTCAGAAACAAAACTTTGAGACATTGATGATCAGTTTTTTCGTGTTCTGTTTTCGTGTTGCTCTGTTTGTTTTCTTGAACGAATGCTCAAAAGTCAAAACGTTCTTAAAACGCGGGCCCATTGAAGGGTGATAAAAGAAATACGAGGTAGGTATATCATTAATTGATTTAATTCAAATGAATTATTTGAATTAAATCAACTCATCAGTCAACTATAAATACATTATTTATTTTGTTCGCCATATTTGTTTCAAACTTGTCACCGGCGTCAAGTCAAGCAATTCGATTGCGGAATGTTATCACATCCCAAGCAATTGACTTCACACACATTTATGCAAAAATAAATAAATTCAAATTAATCGACGGATAAGAAGACCAAAGTGAACTTTCTCCATCGTTCTTTTCGTACTTGTTTCTATTGGTATTATTGTCTATCTGTTCACGGTTATAGAGAATGTCATGTTTTTTTAATCCATCTGTATGATTCACTGCGCTGACCTAATTTATTTCTGACTTGTTTGTATTGATAAATGATTTTCTCTCTTGCCTCGAACAAGCTGACAAAATTGCCGACACAAATTTATAAGGACTATTGGAAGGGTAAAACAATATGCATGCATTAAAACTCAAGTATAGATTATTGTTTCATGTTTCCGTGACTCTCTTTAAAAAAAAAAAAAAATGTTTGACTGGTGCTAGGAAATTGGAGTGCATACTTTTTTTATTCGAATAATATTTACACAACCCCAGACATTGATGTTTAGACTTCGAAACTGTTTCATCAGTTTTTTCGTGTTCTTTTTTCGTGTTCTGTTTTCGTGTTCTGTTTTTGTGTTCTGTTTTCGTGTTGCTCTGTTTGTTTTCTTGAACGAATGCTCAAAACGTTCTTAAAACGCGGGCCCATTGAAGGGTGATAAAAGAAATACGAAGTAGGTATATCATTAATTATTATCTACCGCATTAACAGAATGAAATAAAATTCAAATTTTACAGCTATCTTCTCCCCAGCATTGATTTTATGGATTTTCTCAAAAAGGGAATAACCTAGAATATTGTCTGTTGCCATGTTTCCTATCTACACCTAGCGACGATTCGACACTAGAAGCAGTATTTTAAACATTTACAATTGTATCTTTTGTGTGACGTTTATTTCTACAGATACATTTGTCTGTCAATAGTTTGTGTGTTTTGTCCAGTTTCTTTTTTTATTTTTGTCTCAGAAGATATGATACATCTTGAATAAGTAAACTTCTGAACTGTTTTTAATTCTATCTGCCTGGAGGTGGAGGAGAAATATTTCTGTGCTTTTTATAAGTTGGTGGATCAGAGTGAAGAATCCTGGTATTTTGTTCTGCTCTTGACACTTTTCTTTGAGTTAAGTCAGGACAAAAACCTTTTGTTAGTTGTGTGACAATTAGTTCTAAAACTACATTGACTCTCAAAAAGGTGATATTGATTCTAGTCTGTTCAGTAGAACATTTGTGACGACAAGGTGCTCATGAAAGCAGCATATACGGACATGGGACTATTTACCAGATCTTCGTCGGAATACTATAAATACATATGGCGTTACTAATGAATGCAAAGAATGGCGGATCCTACAAATTCTCTGAAAAGTCAATGCCTCCTGATTGTTGTCAGGATTGGTAGGTGCTTATAAAAAAATGGGGATATATTGGAAATAATTTCTGTCGCTTCCGTTAGGTAATGAAAAAGTTATCTTCTGGGAGAGGTCAATTTTTTTCCTTTTTTTGTTAACTTACCTGAGAGATATCTACTCCCTCGTCTTTTAACGACTATCAACACTTCCAGTCTTGTGTCCTAAACTAGCTGAACTACAGAACACCTTGTTTAAATTCCTTTGAGCTTAGAGAGCTACTATGGTTCATTACGAGATCTGTTGCTCCCATCTTTCCAAGTGCGTACCTAATATCAAGATATGTTGGCATACCTTACTGTTAAAGTATGACCTAGGGTGTATGTATGCACAAACTGTTTCTAAAAAGAATGTGCCTCTCCAGCTGTGAGAAGGAGGGATTCAAATGAGAATACCTTGTTTGTTTCTATTGTGTATGCGACAGGATCTGAGAGTCTTTTCTTGGTTGACGGTATTATATGTTATTGAATGTTCTCTGTTCGATGATCTGACCGAGTAGCTCGGGTTAACAAGCTAAGGTGTATTGTCATATTGATATGACATCTTGAAGCTAGGAAAAACATTTGATAGTTGTGAGAAAGATGTATCAGCCCAACCCAAATTAAGATAGATTTAGTTGTTTATATTGTTTTATATTATATATATATTATATTTAGTTGTTTTTATTAGTTTTATTTTGGTAAGTCTGTTTAACTTCGCTTTACATTTTTTCCTCCCTATTAGTTAGCACTAAAGTAAAATTCTGTGGAAATGTTTTAATTATTCCTTTTTCTGTTATTTTTTTGCTCTATATTTCTTTTGTGTATATTTCTTAACTTACGATTCTGCTTTCATTTAAATCACCACAGAGAGCCTTTTCTGCCTGCTATCATCATGGCTGATGCTAAACTTCAGAAGCGCAACACTTTGCGCCTTCTTGGACTCACGTTTTCCACTGACATGAAGTGGAGAGATTATATTGAATTAATTGCCAGTTTTACTGCTAAGAAATTTCACTGAAAGAAAGTTCACTGTTCTCATGCCAGACAATTTTTCTCGTCAGAATCCTTCTTGCATATTTATAAATCTGCCCTTTGTCCATTCATTAAATATTGCTACCATATCTGGTGCTCCTACTATATATCTCAAGATTCTTGACAAAATTCAAAGAAGTGTCTGTTATGTAATCGATCCTGACCTGGCATCTCGACTCCAATCGCTTTCCCACCGACGTGACGTGGCTTACCTCTGTTTTTTTTCTACATTTTCATAGCAATTATTCTAATGGGCTGTTCTCCTTAATGCATCGACTGCATGAATTTAAGCGTGCTACTAGTTTGGCAATTAGGTCTCACCGTTTTACTAGCTAGATGAAACCGCCAGTTCTATTCTAATAGTTTCTTTTCTCGCACTTCTCACTTGTGAGCTCCCTTCCGATTTCTTGCTTCCCTGTCAACTACAATCTTCAAAAATATAAATCGCCATCTTCTGTTTTCCTGAATCTCATTCTTTTATTGTCCTTTTCTTCACTTCTCACTAAAATCTGTAACCGCCTGCGTTCTAGTGGCATTATCGCCTTGCTTGGGGTGAAATGATAAAAAGAAAATGTTTATTAATTTTGACTGCTGGTAAGTTACCCACTCTATATAAATGTCTTTTACATTTGGACAATAGTGTTTGTATTTGATTAAACTTTGTAGATTATCTAATACCAGGTTGAGGCTAGGATGAAGGCTTTCAAAAATTATTACTCGACATTGAAAACTTTTTAGGGTTAATAAGATTTTATTTCTTCGTCATTAGAAGTGCTTATCATAAAACCCCCAAAACAAAAAAGCAATCCATTAGGTGCAAGTATAGGAAATAAACCTTATTTCCAACATAGTTACATACCAACTTGCATACCTTATTAAAAGATGCTCAAACTTTGTTTTCTACCCAACAACAGACAATATTTACAAGCACGCCAAAAAGATTTCACAAAACAACACAGGCCGTTTAAATCAAAGTCTCTGTTCGTTAGAAATTAACAGCACCACGTGAAATATTTGACCAATCAGAAAAATCTAAAAACCTATTTTTATCGAGTAAAAAGTCTTATAAAAACCTACAGATTTCGACATTTAAAGAGCAGAAATGAAACTGGAGGAGTGCTCGAATATAATATAGGATATGCCTGTGCGCCCAAATTAAGATGAGTCACAGAGGGCCCACAAACATTTAAAAATAAAAGACGTGAATCTGACAAGCCTCTTGGACAACAAAGCGACAAACTTAAATTAATACAAAATTTATTTACATAATATACAAAAGTAGCATTTCGGTTAAAGAAACGTGAACAAACAATGAATCAAGTAAATGGAGGTATACTGACCAGATAGAAGATCAAAGATAATATGACTGGCTAAAAGTTAAAAGTAGAGTTCCGGTCAAGTTAAGTTGGTTCAGTCTAAATATCCGGTGCGTTGAGTTAAACGATGGACCTTCGGTAGTATTTAACCCAAGTGTACAGAATAGGTTTTTGGAAATCTGGACATGACCAAAGGGGAAGAAAGTTCAATTTAAATATCCGGCGAAAGTTGAGTAAAGCACTTAGGTTAGTTAGTTAGGTTGAAAAGAAACGCCAGAAGTTGATAGTTAAAGATAGGCCGAAATAGTTGAACTGTCCGGTGCAGGCGTTGTAATGAACCGAGGGAGTCATGTTGAAATCGGAACGCTAAAAATGCACACTACTTCGCTGGAAGTAAATAGCTGTGGTAGCCATTAAATGTCCAACTCTAGAAAAGCCTGCGGTAAGGGGGTGTTGCAGCCATTGTATAAGTACATCCAGAAATGCTAGAAGTAGTAGGGGTTTTAGGCTTTGCAAGTGCTGGAACGAAAGTAGAAAGCTGATGTGGCCGGAAGTATGCGCAGGTCAGAAACGGCGAAAATAAAGCAAGAACGGCGGAAGATAAGGTAGCAAAAATTAAAATTGTTGGCAGGCAAAATTAAATGGGCTGCAATTTAATACAGAACCCGTCCAAGCGCTCTGCTCACAAGGAACAGGGGCCTGCGTTTCTCTCTCTCTCTCTCTCTCTCTCTCTCTCTCTCTCTCTCTCTCTCTCTTTTTAAGATCTCCTGGGCTTGCTTCGTATTATCTAAAAGAAATAAATCTCGAGTTGCTATGAAGCATAAAAAGTGCTATAGAATGTTCAAGAGGAGTATGTTAATAATAATCAAACAACTAAGAAAAATGTGGTTGATTATGAAATCTAAATAAGCCTGATGAGAAAGTGATGTAACGAAGAAATAACTCGTCCTCAATGCACATGAATAGGAGTAGCGGGGGGTCTAAACCCAACCCCCTCCTCAGCGCGTGTTGAAAGAAACATGTATCGGCGACTCCAAATGAATCAGTTACAACAGCGACAGTTTTGATGGTCCGTGAATCTTCGCTAACGATGAAATTTTTCTGTGAACCCAAAGACTTTAATTCAACTAATGACTATTTTTTTTACTCCTTTTTGACTCTTTTGAGTTCATGTACCTATATTTGTAAGTACAAACGATTTATTTAACAGGCATACCTGTGTTTCTTTTATTTTTATTTTATTATTGTTTAAAAAGTCAGACGTTCGGATTTCTAATAAAAAACACCCTGGATTTCCTACACGGGCAGGTCATAATGTACTTGACCGTACTTGAAAATTAAAAATACGTGTACCTATCAGTCACTTACACATCATTTGCTATAGCACAACCACAATTCCTGAAAATGCCTAATTAGATTAGTCAAAAAACAATGATAAGGACAAATTCAAAAATGTCCAAAAAAAAAGAAATCTATTGATTACACGAAAGAAAATTAGGATAAAAATGTACAGATGTACCTTGTCAGTCATTTTGCTGCACAAATACAAAACATATGTGTATATGAGTTTATCCACTTTTTATATAACTTTTTAACATGCCTCCAAATTATTTACACGCTAGCTATTATAATTAACTATTAAATGTTCAATATTATCACAAGAAGAGTAAGAATACCTCTTCAGTTGTGTTGAATCATTCTTTGAAAAAAATGTTGATTTTGTTATCTGATCAATTGTGTCAACGAACATACATATATAAATGCACGTATATCCACCTATAAACCCACGTATAATACACATATACACATGTTATTTCACGCATGTTTTATCACGGTGATTTAAAAAACCAGTATTCGTCATCGTTGTTGAAATGACCTCGCCCATCTTGAGAATAGGACAACAACGTTCCAGTTCTAGCCATGTTTTTGCTCTTTGTTTCTCAATAGCATGACGAAATACCAGATACGCTCTAGTTTTTATGCGGATGACTTGGATGACAAGTTCGAAATAATTCAAGTATAAAAATTAAACAAAAAAATAAAGTAGCCACATCGTTGTTCGTTTAAGAGATGAATTTCACTGGGATATTTTTACAAAAGTTATTTTATTTTTGAAAGCGTTTCCAAATATAGAACTTTACGCTTTACTTTAGTCACTGTCCGAATACTTGTTTAATTTCTTTAAATGAAAATTGCGTTGAGTGTGTTTGTCTTTGAAGGCTGATGTAAATAAGAGTGAAATTTTGCATAGGTTGTGCATATGTGTGTTCTGACAGCTCTAGCAGATAAAGAAAAAGTGCTATTTTAAAGTTATAGCTGTTATAAAGTTTTTAAGTGAAAGAAGCTTTACTGATCATGACAAATAGTGAGAGATCACCCAAAAATAGAAACTTAATGCAGGGTTCTTATTGGAGAATTCCACCCATTTTTACTTTCACATAAACTAAACATCTCGAGAAATGTAAAATAAATGTAAATTTACTTACCTATTCAAAACAGTGTATGAAGAATTGATCAAAATCCTAGGGAAACATATGCAAGATGATTTTATAGATCAAATCAACAACCGAGACACTAAATTGTTATTGTTGACTCTATGCCTGAGTTGACACATGTTCACTAGCTGTTAATTGTAGTTCAATACTGCTTTGATGGAAACACCCTCTAAGAATTTTTTAACACTTTTACAAATTGAAAATTATTCATCCACGACCCTGTTCAAGCCCTGGATGAACATCAACTTTCACTTGGAAAGATCTGTAATCATCCCTACGATGATGGAATTTAAGGTTGTGTCTTGGTATCTTGCAGGTGTTTACATGTTCACACATAAACAATTACAGAAGAATCAACAAAACTTGGGCTTCCACTTTTTTTTTTATATAGAAACTGTAGGGAAACAAAGTTCTAAATGTCTCTTGCCTATGTCCATTTTTTCTAGTCCATAATTAATGATAAGAATAACTATAATGGTCAAGCTCGTCAGCTTTGCACTGAGATGGAACGACCAAAGAAAAGGTTGTACTTGCTTCATTGGTGGAATTTCTGAAAAACACGTCTCTACGCTATACGTTGGAAAGTGGAAAATATCCTTTTCAGAAGTGGGGTCAAAAAATTGCGCAGATGACAAAAACCCATTCCAGTTCCTTTATTACCAAATTTATTTATTTTTTATTTTATTCTTTATTATTTTATTTATTGATTTTATTTCATTTTCCCATAATATATCTAATATGAAAGGTCATCAAGTACTCATTAACACTAACAGGTATGTAAATTATATACCGTGTTCAATCCATTCACTTAACTTTGTTAGAGAAAAATAGTGTCTATTGTGCTTGAGGTTGTTGAGTAGTATAGCATTATATAGGAGCTATATGTTTTCTCTGTCAAGATGAAGGATTTTATACACAGAGGGTAAAAATCTAGATTTTTCTCTGAAGGAAATGCATGCATAATAGAAATACTAGAAAATTCTAATAATTTTATACAAATAAACAAAAAATATTGAATAGATGTAACATTTTATTTCCCTAAAACCTTTAATTTCATTTGATTCCATTGACTACGTTTTGGGATTAAGTTCTCATCCCACTTTCTCATACACATGCGCGCTCGTGCGTGTTTGCGCATTATAGATCATATTAAATGATCCGAAAAAGGACGAGAAAAAATCTGTTTGAGAAAAGAAGAGAAATTACATTTTGCACATTTATGTTGCAAAAATGCAGAATTCATTTTTTAATATTTTCACCAATCCTGCTTCCCCGCCCCATCCTCATATGTTGATTTTACCTGAATAAATCATTAAGGGGCCAAAGAAAAAAATTATCCGTCATTTAATAAAAGGGATCAATAAATGGTTTCAGAATTTTATGGCTTTAATAAAACAATTTCATTCAAACCTATAAGTAAAAAAAATGTTAAAAATTTTTTTCGAACTTATTACTCCTGAAATAAGAATAAAAAAATAGGTCGATAAAACTGTTTAAAAGTCCGGCCAAGGAAAAATATTCAGGGTCAATTTATACTTCACTAAAAAATGTATTCACTTGCAAGTATGACTTGCCTTTCAAGTTACCTGAAAAACCAGTTTTATCTGTTATCAAAAACTAGTAGAATCTTTGTTGTTCACTAGTGAAAACGATCAACATTGATCAAAAGAATTAAGAAGTCATTTTCGAGAATGTTTTGTAATTCGCACTCACGCACACACTAGACAACGTAAAGACCTAATGCAAATTGCAGGAAATTACAATCGTCATGAATAGGGAAGGAGCGAGATAGTAAAATTGTTGGCAAATTTGAACTAGGAACCGATAATGAACGCGGAGAAAAATGAACCCAGTGGTGCACAGCAAACGATTTGGTTTCAAGAACATCCAAGTCGGAGAAACGAAAAACCAGATCGACTACATAACACTCAATAAGAGATTCAGAAATGCAGTTTTACATTGCAAATCCCATCAAAGTGACGACTGTGGGTGCGATCACCTTCCAATGATATGTATTCTTAATGAAACTACAGAAATTTTAAAAAAATCCAAGTCAGCACCCAAATTACAATACGACAGACACCAGAATAACCCAAATTGCAAAGAGATCTATACAGATAGCGCTAAAAGCAAATTCAATAAATTAAATGCAAATGGAAATTCAAAGGGGAACACCTTAAGAGAAGCTTTAACGACATCATCAAACGAGTTTATCCACAGGAAAATTAAACAAAGAAAAAAGGAGAGGATGTCTGATGAAATTCTCGACATGATCAAAAGGAAAATAATGATACCAAACAAAATAGTATGGTACAAAATATAGTACATCACACACAAAAAATAGAAACAAATGCAGACAGGCAAAAGAAACGTGCACAAAGATAGACAGAACGATCAATGAAACGTGCGCAAAGATAGACAGAACGAGCATCATACGCAGATAAGGCAGACATGCCTAAAAGAATAAAAGAAATAACTGAACAAAAGATGCACTCATCGGTCGGGTCCCTAAAATTAAAACCTGATAACAGAAAAAGAAAACATACTTCAACGATAGAACAAATACATTTTTCTTAACAAAAGAAGGAATCCTACAATACACAAAAATATGGAAGGATCTGAAATATTAGAGTCTAAAGTAAAATCAGTACTGGAATAAAAAATAGTAGGACTAGACGGGATTGTAATAGAAATGCTATCAGTCATAGGCTATTTCGGCATCGATGAGGTTACGAAAATAATAAATGATATATACAACAATGTAACATACCAGAAGATCTTTGTAGATTCCTTTTTCATAGCATTGCCTAAGAAGCAAGATCCAAATGAATATGAGCGCCATCGGACAATCAACCACGTCGCAATCAAACTATGAGCCACATAACGAAACTTATCAGCTGAATTCTAATGAATAGAGCACAAAGCAGAATTAAACCGCAGATAGGAACATTGGTGTTTCATTAAATACACTTGAACAAAGAATGCTATATTTATACTCAGAATGATATCAGAACGAGTGATGTAAATGCAGAATGTTGTATACTAATATTTTATAGACTATGCAAAAACATTTGATATAGTACAACACAAAGAACTGTTGGAACTACAAAGAAAGCTTGATATATTTGGGAAGGATATTAGAATAATTCATAACTTATACTGAGAGCAAACCGCCTAGATACTGATAGAAAATGAATTCAGTAAATGCACAAAAATATAAAGGGACGTAAGAAAAGGATGTGTCTTCATATCAGACTAATCCAACCTTTACAGGGAAGCAATCCTGAAAGAACTAGAAGTCCTACCAGGATTTATTATTGGCAGACAAATTCTTAACAAGGTAAGATATTCAGATGACAAAGTGTTGATAGAAAATGAACTGCAGGTAACTTCCTACAGAAGGTAGAATAAGAAAATGAGAAGAAAGTATTAAACATTAATTGTTTGAAAACAGAATGTGTATAGTTGTTAGCAAGAGGAACATTTCAAGATGCTAATTATGAATTGGGGACCCAAATCAAGCAAATACAAAATTTGAATACCCAGGAAGTGTTTTAACAGAAAATGTGATATTGAAATCCGAAGGCGCATTGAAATTGTAAAAGATGTTTTCCAATTGCTAAGTGAAATATAAAGAAACAGGAAAACAAAAAAAAAAAAAGAGTGCTGAACTGTTATGTAATATCATTCCTCCTATATAGCAATGAATGCTGAACAATCGCCTCACAGATGAAGAGGGGACATGAGGCAATAGAAATGTGATTACACAGAGACTGAACATGTGAGTAATGAGGAATTTTTAAGAAAAATCAAAACAAAAAAATCAAAAAAACACTTATAATCAGAATCAGAAAGAGACAGTTGAATTTTTAGGCCACACAATGAAGAAAGAGGGATTGGAGAATTTTGCATTCACAAGGCATTGAAAGCAAGAGAGACAGTGGGAAACAGTAACATATCTGATAATCTTGTGATTGGCAGAATAGGCTGGTATGGAAAAAAGATAAACTTCCCTTAAAGCTACAAAGGATAGGAAGTTGTGGGGAGCCATAATCACCCACATCACAGAAGGAGGTTGTGACTTAGTATTTTCATCTTTGATAAAAACCATTCCTTCAAGTAACTTGAACAAGCACCAAAGCTGCAAGCAAATTTTTCATGATGTTTAATTTAAACCAGTTAATGTATATCGCAAAAAAAAGCCATTTTATTTGTCATGTAATTTGTTTTTGGCACTTCTTTTTGCAAAATGTTTCTTTTCACCTTTTCTTCTCATGCTTTGACATTTGTCATTATCTTTTGTCAGCTTTCTGCAGTTGTCTTTATCTCATGATTTTAAATTTGACTTTATATTTTGCGCAAATTGAATCGACAAATTGTTCACCAGATAAGACAAAGTTTACAAGTAACAGCTTACCTTATCATTTTTCTTTCCTATTCAGTTTATTGGGAGATCAAAAGATCTCCCAATAAACAGTTTACAATGGAGTGGAAAGTGTCTTTGAGAATTATGATTTGCAAATCATTCATATAACCTTCACCACTAAAGACCTCGAAGACATTTCTAAAAACACTGAAGCAAGTTCTTTAGTGAATAGCCTACTAGCATTGTTGATCTTCAAGATTAATTTGGTAGTGTTTGCATTCAATCCACTTGAGTGTCCATACCAAACAAGACTAAGAAAAAAAGAAAGAGCTGAAGAGGAAGAATGCAGTGAAAAGACAGAAATAGATAAAAGAAAGTGTCTTTGAGACATTATCTTTTTTAGTTAACAAGTGTTGTGTTGTGTGGTGCTAACATCTAAAGATAATAGCATCAGTGATTAACAGAGAAAGTGAAGTGCTTAACATTGCCAACTCCTAAGTATTATCAGTACTTCTTGACAAAACTTAGGGAAAACAAAAAAAAAGAAGAGAAAGAGGAAGGAGGAGGATTTCAAATCTCTCTTTGAATAAGTACGTTTAGTTGTGCTAATGAAAAAGACAAGAAGATTCATATGCTGAGTTAAATTTTCAGAGAAACAAACATTTATTAATCAAACAAAAATATTTTTACAATGTACAAATTGTACAAAATACAATATAGGCCTTGCACAAAATTTTCCTTGTGTGCCTAAAACTATTAAGGCAGCTTAACAGTTGTTTGCAATGCAAATCTGTCATCTTTTAGAAAAAAACAGTTCATGAAAAAACTTTTTTCCTTAACAACAAAGGAATTTTAGTTACTCCCTTTTAGAATAACAGTTCATGTAAATCTTAGCAACAAAATAATTTTACTTTGAAAAGTTTACAATTCAAAATGTCAAAGGAGGTGACAAAAAATGACCTAACTCATGTGATGTTGTTTCTCTTGATCCTTCAGACAAAATATTCAGGGTTTCAGGTGTTCTCACATATGAGATAAACTCTCACAGGTTTATGTAAGACATTCGAAAGAAATAAACTCATAAGTTTAGAAAAGACACTCACATATTAAATTTAAAATCTACTTCTTCTTCTTCTTCTTCAGCAACAGTAATAGTAGTAAGGTTTTTATAATTCCAAGTCATAGCTTCTTCACATGGTCATTCTTTTTTTTCCAAATCACAACTTTTTCAACTGGCTGTGGTCTATTCCTTTCTAATTCACAGCAACAGTTTTTTATCATCCTAGGTCATAGCTTTCTTGCCCTAGTCATCTCTTCTCATCACAGACTGTACACACCTGAAATGATCAATCCTGTCTACGCAGACATCATCTTTCTCATCCAGATATGGTCTATTCCTTTCTAACTTTGCAGTGAAATTGTCCCCTCTTATATAGCAAACACATGACTCCAACCAGATCAAAAACCCAAACTTAGGGAACATAAACATTTTATTTCTATTGGTTAAAAACTCAAGAATCACTATCCAATCAAACAAAAGCAAAATTGTCGATAAAGAAAACAACTGCCAATATATAAATGATGGGCTCATAGTACACATAGAAAAATGACATTGTGAGAAAAATGTTATGAGTTTTAAAAGAACTTGGTTTGAAACTTGAAGTGGAAATAAACCATAAGGTTTTTGAATATGTAGACATTACCTCTATGGCCTAATGACCTTAAGGAAATTAAATACACCATTGTGCTATGTAAATACATTGTCCAACCACATCAAAAGCATACTGAAACAAAGGTATAGGTTATCAACCAAGTTGAAATGATATTCAATTAAGTAAAGGGTGATTATGAAGCTGTAATGGCATTGGTGGGACATAAATGTTATATAAAATATAGGGAAATGGAACATGAGAAAAATGAATGAAAACACTAGGAAAAGAAATGGGATTTGGTTTACACCATCATTCAATTTGCCAGTGAAAACCAAATTTGGAGTAATTTTTTAAAACTACTAGAAAACATTTCTCTAAGAAATCTGCCTTGCACAGTATTTTTAATAAAAATGATATTAAATTAAGTAGTGCTTCATTTTCATAAATAAATATAAAAGTAATGTCCCCATTATCAATTGGAAAACTTAAAAAAAAAGCTAAAAGCTATAAAGTGGGATTTGCCCATTATACCAGGAGGAAAATTAGACATAGCTATATTTAAAGAACAAGTTAATTTATTAAATAAAAAAAGAGAAATAATGTTAGGGTGCAGACATACATGAAAATACCTAATACTATGCTTTGTTCCTGGCTGAAAGAAAAAAATATTTAAGTATACATTTATGTAAATCATAATATTTTTTAAAACTCACAATAATGATTAAATACTGTGGCTACACCACACCATTATTATTTACTAAAATAATTGTATAATGTTTAAGAGTGGAGATTATGTTTAAAAATAAGTATTTGTTATGTAAAATAAATGTATTTTTTTTCATCATAAGGTTGTACATTTGTTATGTATGCCTCCCTTTGCTGTGCTAGGTTTTTTGAGAACAGACCTTTAGTTAATCATAAATGGAAGACGATCTAATGCAATGTTACATTGCATACACCAATTTGAACAGTGTTATTTCTTTTTTGAGAACATTAACATGGTAGCTTCCAAAGGGATACAGGAAACAAAATGGCACATTGTATGAGCCACCAACCACAATGACACAATGAGACAGTGTGCTCCTTAAAAATGACCAGGTCCTTCATATTCAATATTCAATTGTTATATGAGCTTGAAATTGTAAAACCCATTAGAAAACATGCCACCTAAAATGTAACGTGTAGAACTTCTTCAGCATATTTGTGAGTAATTGAGGTGTTTCCTAAATTGGAAAGAAAAATGATAGAATGGTTGATGTTTTCTATTGAATGGTAATGAAATTTTTGAATTCATGCAACATAAAAATTAAAAGTGTAAATGATGTACAAGAGAAAAATATATTCTACAATATAAAACAAAATGTGACATTATATATCTATTGATTATGCCTACTTGTCTCTTCTATTTAAGATAATGACATATTTCATAACACTGATGCATATCTCATCTTGCAATAACAAAGATTGCTAATACATTGTTTTTTCTTCCTTTTGTTTTGTGTTAGTTTTCTTAGGTATTTTTCTTTTAATGTTTTAAGTCAGATAAGACGTGCTCAATAACTCATGAAAATCTTTTTGCAAATGAAGACTATATTATTTCAAGGAATATTTGCTTTTATTTATTTATTTAAAAACACTACATTAAATATACATAGATTTAAATATGTTATTTAGTTATTTTTCTTAAAAAAAAAAATTCAAATATATTCAGGAATTCTTCTTTCTTTCTTTCTTTCTTTCTTTTCCAATCATTTAATTTTCTTTTTCCTTTCCTTTTTCCTGTATTCTTCACTTACCAGCATAGCTGATGCCACCATCTTTAATGTTATTTGCTTAGTTTTATATTCAATAAATACTGAACATAAGCAATAAACTATAAAGTAACATAACATTTTTGATAGTTTATAATAAGTGCAGTATCATCACAAAATATAGCTATCATTTGGTGACAGAAGTCAACTATATATTTACTTATATAGTACCCATTAAAAAATGGTGGGTTATTTATGTATAAATAATTGAAAATATCCAAATATACAGTAAAGACAATAAGTATTCAATACACATCACAAAAAAACATTTTATTATTTACCTACATATGCAAAAAGTATTTATCTCAAAATTACACCACATTTTTACAATAAAAAAACTTTTAACATATACATATATATAAAATTATAAAAGATATGTTTAAAAGATATAAAGCCAAAACAGTCTTCAATAAGCATTCATAAAAACAGTGAACTAATATTGCTGGAAAATGTAAATGGTTATTTCTAAACAGCTGTAGGTTATTCTAGAACATTCTAGGTAGTAGTTAACATTTTTGGGATGATGGTATCATTTGACTGCTAACTACAATTGCAGTAGTAACCATAATACCAAAAAACTAAGGAACATTCTACAGACTTCAGAATTACTATAGTTAGTCTTTATTATAAAGTTAAAGGTTACAAAGCAATTGGTAAAGAGCTACAATTTTATTTATTTTTCATTGATTTGTTAGTTCATAAGTGAAAGAAATCTGTCTCAACAGTGACTGTTATCCATTGGAAGATTTCCAGCCATACTGCAAGCAGGATTGTTAGAATGGTAAAGAAGCAGCAAAGATATACTTGCAGTTGGTAGAAGATCAAGTAACAGAAAAACATTTTCAATTCAAGCTGTCAGCAGCACACTCCACCAGCAGCTTCACTTGTAAACTTGTAGAGTAAGATAAGTATCACATTTGAAAAAAAAATGTAGGTAGGCACATCTAAAGTTTGCTAAGGAGCATTTATATAAGTTAGATAACTACTTTGGTTTGATGAGACCCCAAAAGAATTACTTGGCTTCAATTCACATCATGTGTGGAGGATGAAGAATGAAGAATTCAAGTCAAAGAACATCAGTCCAGTTCTGAAGCGTGATGGCACCAATGTAATAGTACTGACACTGTTTTTTATCACATAGTACACAATGACTTCACATAATTGAAGGATGCATGAATGGAACCTGTATTGAACTATATTAAACAAGAACCAACCACCTTATAATCAGTCAAGGCTTTAAATATGAAGTATAATTGAGTGTTTCAGTAGAAACAATAATCCCAATAATTTTCAAGAAAAAATTCAATAAATTAATAAATAGTTTATCTACACTGTAAAAAAGTATGTAAGAAATGTTGTAATTGCATTATAATTAAGTTTTTAACATACTGCCAAACAACACAACTGGTGATGTTGAAATATAGTGGCATGGGGCAACCTATTGAGGTGTCCCAGTCCTTGACCTGAAACTCCATTGAAAAAGTGTGCTCATGCTTGTCAGACTAGTAATTTGAGCAAAACAAAGATCTACCTTGAAAAGTGATCGAACAATATCAGCAGATGAGTTTTTGAAGCTAATGGCTACTTATTGTGTGAACAAACACAAATCCACAAATTATTAGGCTTTTTTAAATTTAGCATTGTATAGGATATTGAATATTTTTTTAAAACTTTTATAATCTTATAGAAATGTATTGAAACTTTACCTCATATTTGAGGTAAGTACTTATTATATGTGTACTTATTTTATATGTAGGTAAATAAAACAATAAACTGTTTTTTTCTATCCTGGATTTAGTGTGTCACCATATGTGTTTGTATATCATTTTTCATAAAATGCACATATACTAAACTGATTTGAGGCAGTGACCCTTAGTGACACTTAGATTCAGATAAATACTCTGACCCTAGGTAGAAGTATTGACCATAAACAATTCCATCATGTTTTATGCTTACTAAAATATTGCACAAGAATTATGCTGAAAATTCTCTTGACGACTAGTGTTTAAGATAGAATCAATACAAAAAGTAGAAAGAGCTACTTCATCAAATAAAAATATCAAGATAATGTTTTGGTTCTCTGGAAGATTCTAGAAATCTATACAATAGATGGTTTACCAAATCAGTAACAAATAACCCATATTATTTATAATAATTTATTAAACAAAAGTTTGAAACAATTGCAAAGACAAAAACAATTTTATTATGATTTCAATCATTACTTAAGAGTAAACTGAGAAATTCCTTTATCATGAGAAGGCAAATAAAATCTTAAATAGAATCAAAAATACATTTTTTATTTTTCTCTCAAAAAACTGTTTTTATTGATTAAAACTCATAGAAAACTGAAACTTTTAATAGGACATTTTAACTTAAATATCAAAATTTAACAAAAAATTGAAATGATTTCTATGAATTTTCATAGAAATCTTTTAACTTTTTAAATTTTGGTATTTAAGTTAAAATGTCCTATTAAAAGTTCAAATTGAAAATACTTTTCTAAATTCAGAAATAATCCTTTTGTAATTTTTAACCAAAATATTTTAAATTTTAGTTTATTTATATTATTAAAAAATATTTTTAATTAAAAATTTTAATTTAAAATTAAGTTTTAAATAAAATTGTTAATATTTTAAAATTTAGTTTGAAATAAAAAATAAAATTTAAAATTTGTAAATAAAGTTTTACTATTTTAATCTATAAAATGTAGTTTACACCATTTTAAAAAACAAAACCCAAAAATAAACAAAAATGTTTTTGAATAAAAGACAATATTCTTCAAATTATCAAATGAAAATATTTTACTTCCTGATTGAATTTCTGATGAAAATCTTCTGAAGTGCCAAAGTCCAAAGTTGTTCTAAGAATAAATGCAGAGTTGGATGAACTGAAATAAATAAAGAAAAATGCATTAGAAGAGATTTTTATTTGGGAAACAGCAAAAGGAATTTCAGAAAAGTTCAAGATAAATGCATAAAATATGAAGAAGGTAAATATGTGAGTGTGGATCAAAAAGTCTGTAACTTCAGATATTTATTAACTCAGATTTTTCTGAATAATTTTCAATCTAAATGATTAAATATTCATGACTGAATTCAGGAGAAGAAAAAGAAGCAAGGAAAGAGATCATGTTGAAAAATCAATATTTCAACATATCCTTTTCCACTATTAGGAAAAATGACTTACGTAATTCAAACAATGATATTATCCATTATTAGTATTTTATGTAAGGTTTGTTTGCTAATGTCAATTTTTTAGCATTTCATACAATCATTGAATGATAATATCCAGTTTTGGCATTTTACATATAAATCAAATGTAAATGCAACTCAATTATATTTAATTATACAAATTGTATAATGGAAAAAAGATATGTATTTTATTTTGAGAAAATTATGAAAAATTTTCAAATAATATTATTATTAGATATTCAGGAATGATATATAATGATGCCATATATGATGTCATTTATATAAATAATAAAACTATTTTGCATATAATCGTCAGGATATAAATGACCAAAATCAGAAAAGAAAAATGTGTGTGTTGTTTGATTGATATTTATTACTTTTAATGTAATTATATTATATAAAGAATTTATACATATATATATATATATATATATATATATATATATATATATATATATATGAATTATTTAATAATTAATACAGATATGTACTTTTAATAATAGAGATTTTGTAACGTAACCAAAATAATTTTGATCTTGAACTTCAAAATAGAGCTATAAAAAAAGACATTAATGGAATTAGTTCATGGAAGATAAATATTTGACAGATAAAATATTTTTGTTATTAAAGATCTTATAATAAAAAATGATTGGTCGCATTCATTTGCACTTTGTTACAATGGTTTAAATGATGTCTAATGCTTGTAGTGCTTTCCTGTATCTAAAAACTATTTCGAATAACAATCATCAAATTTTTAGACAGTAAAAGGGATGACAGAAATAGGAATAATGTCCTCCATTTTGAGAACATTGCATGTTTAAATACAAAATAAGGATAAAATGGGTTAAATAATATTTAAGGTACAGAAAGATGCTGCAAAAAGTTTTATAATGTTTATATTTTCAAATAAATAAAAGGCAGAAAAATATTTATTGAAGATATTGAATTGAAACTGAGATCTAAATTTTTTAAGTGTCTTGAAATTACATCTATGCTAAATAATGGTTTTATATGAGGAATTACAAACAAAGTTTTAATATTATGGATATGTTAAATAATGGCTTCGTATGAGGAACTACAAAAGGAGTTTTACTATTATGTCTATGCAAAATAATGGTTTTACGAGAGGAATTATAAATGGTGTTTTTATCTATGGTAAATAATGGTTTTATATGTGGAACTATAAATGGAGTTTTACTATTAGGGCTCTTCTAAAAAATGGTTTCATATGTGGAACTATAAGTGGAGTTTTACTATTAAAACTCTTCTAAATTATGGTTTTATATGTGGAAATGTAAATAGAGTTTTACTATTAAAGCTATTCTAAATAGTGGTTATATATGTGGAACTATAAATGCAGTTTTACTATTAGAGCTATTCTAAATAATGGTTTTATATATGGAACTATAAATGCAGTTTTACTATTAGGGCTCTTCTAAATAATGGTTATATATGTGGAACTATAAATGGAGTTTTATTATTAGGGCTCTTCTCAAAAATGGTTTCATATGTGGAACTATAAATGGAGTTTTACTATTAGAGCTATTCTAAATATTGGTTTTTATGTGGAACTATAAGTGGAGTTTTACAATTAGAACTCTTCTGAATAATGGTTTTATATGTGGAACTGTAAATAGAGTTTTACTATTAGGGCCCATCTAAAAAATGGTTTTATATGTGGAACTATAAATGGAGTTTTACAATTAGAACTCTTCTAAATAATGGTTTATATGTGGAACTGTAAATAGAGTTTTACTATTAGGGCTATTCTAAATAATGGATTTTTATGTGGAACTATAAATAGAGTTTTACTATTAGAGCTATTCTAAATAATGGTTTTATATATGAAACTGTAAATGGAGTTTTACTATTAGGGCTATTCTAAATAATGGTTTTATATGAGGAACTATAAATGCAGTTTTACTATTAGGGCTCTTCTAAATAATGGTTTTATATGTGAAACTATTAATGGAGTTTTACTATTAGAGCTATTCTAAATAATGGTTTTATATGTGGAACTCTAAATAGAGTTTTACTATTACAGCTATACTAAATAATGGTTTTATATGTGAAACTGTAAATGGAGTTTTACTATTAGGGCTATTCTAAATAATGGTTTTTATATGTGGAAATAATAGTTTTACTATTAGGGCTCCTCTAAATAATAGTTTCATATGTGGAACTATAAATGGTGTTTAACGATTAGAGCTATTCTAAATAATGGTTATATATGTGGAACTATAAATGGAGTTTTACTATTAGAACTCTTCTAAATAATGGTTTATATGTGGAACTGTAAATGGAGTTTTAAAATTAGGGCTCTTCTAAATAATGGTTTCATATGTGGAACTATAAATGGCGTTTTATCATTAGGGCTCTTCTAAATAATGGTTTCATATGTGAAACTATAAATGCAGTTTTACTATAAGGGCTATTCTAAATAATGGTTTTATATATTGAACAATAAATGGAGTTTTACTATTAGGGCTATTCTAAATAATGGTTTTATATGTGGAACTATAAATACTGTTTTACCATTAGGGCTCTTCTAAATAATGGTTTAATGTGGAACTATAAATGGAGTTTTATTATTAGGGCTATTCTAAATAATGGTTTTATATATGGAACAATAAATGGAGTTTTACTATTAGGCCTATTCTAAATAATGGTTTTATATGTGGAACTATGAATGCAGTTTTACTATAAGGGCTCTTCTAAATAATGGTTTGATATGTGTAACTATAAATGGAGTTTTATTATTAGGGCTCTTCTAAATAATTGTTTTATATATAGAACAATAAATGGAGTTTTACTATTAGGGCTCTTCTAAATAATGGTTTTATATGAGGAACTATAAATGGAGTTTTACGATTAGAGCTATTCTAAATAATGGTTATATATTTGGAACTATAAATGCAGTTTTACTATTAGGGCTCTTCTAAATAATGGTTTCATATGTGGAATCATAAATGGAGTTTTATTACTAGGGCTCTTCTAAATAATTGTTTTATATATGGAACAATAAATGGAGTTTTACTATTAGGGCTCTTCTAAATAATGGTTTTATATGAGGAACTATAAATGGAGTTTTACGATTAGAGCTATTCTAAATAATGGTTATATATGTGGAACTATAAATGCAGTTTTACTATTAGGGCTCTTCTAAATAATGGTTTTATATGAGGAACTATAAATGCAGTTTTACTATTAGGGCTCTTCTAAATAATGGTTTTATATGTGAAACAATTAATGGAGTTTTACTATTAGAGCTATTCTAAATAATGGTTTTATATGTGGAACTCTAAATAGAGTTTTACTATTACAGCTATACTAAATAATGGTTTTATATGTGAAACTGTAAATGGAGTTTTACTGTTAGGGCTATTCTAAATAATGGTTTTATATGTTGAACTATAAATGCAGTTTTACTATAAGGGCTCTTCTAAATAATAGTTTTACTATTACAGCTATATAAAT
Organism: Acanthosepion pharaonis; assembly: GCA_903632075.3. Taxonomy (NCBI): domain Eukaryota; kingdom Metazoa; phylum Mollusca; class Cephalopoda; order Sepiida; family Sepiidae; genus Acanthosepion; species Acanthosepion pharaonis. Next base: position 231,372 of record CAHIKZ030001675.1, on the reverse strand, counting down.
AATGGTTTTATATGTGAAACTGTAAATGGAGTTTTACTATTAGGGCTATTCTAAATAATGGTTTTATATGTGGAACTATAAATGCAGTTTTACTATAAGGGCTCTTCTAAATAATGGTTTTATATGTGAAACTATTAATGGAGTTTTACTATTAGAGCTATTCTAAATAATGGTTTTATATGTGGAACTCTAAATAGAGTTTTACTATTAGAGCTATACTAAATAATGGTTTTATATGTGAAACTGTAAATGGAGTTTTACTATTAGAGCTATTCTAAATAATGGTTTTATATGTGGAACTATAAATGCAGTTTTACTATTAGAACTCTTCTAAATAATATGTGGAACTATAAATGGAGTTTTACTTTTAGGGCTCTTTTAAATAATGGTTTCATATGTGGAACTATAAATAGAGTTTTACAGCTAAGGCACTTCTAAATAATGGTTTCATATGTGGAACTATAAATGCAGTTTTACTATTAGGGCTCCTCTAAATAATGGTTTCATATGTGGAACTATAAATGGTGTTTAACGATTAGAGCTATTCTAAATAATGGTTATATATGTGGAACTATAAATGGAGTTTTACTATTAGAACACATCTAAATAACGGTTTATATGTGGAACTGTAAATGGAGTTTTAAAATTAGGGCTCTTCTAAATAATGGTTTCATATGTGGAACTATAAATGCAGTTTTACTATTTGAGCTATTCTAAATAATGGTTTTATATGTGGAACTATAAATGGCGTTTTACCATTAGGGCTCTTCTAAATAATGGTTTCATATGTGGAACTATAAATGCAGTTTAACTATAAGGGCTATTCTAAATAATGGTTTTATATATAGAACAATAAATGTTGTTTTACTATTAGGGCTATTCTAAATAATGGTTTTATATGTGGAACTATAAATGCCGTTTTACCATTAGGGCTCTTCTAAATAATGGTTTTATATGTGGAACTATAAATGGAGATTTATTATTAGGGCTCTTCTAAATAATTGTTTTATATATGGAACAATAAATGGAGTTTTACTATTAGGGCTCTTCTAAATAATGGTTTTATATGAGGAACTATAAATGGAGTTTTACGATTAGAGCTATTCTAAATAATGGTTATATATGTGGAACTATAAATGCAGTTTTACTATTAGGGCTCTTCTAAATAATGGTTTCATATGTGGAACTATAAATGGAGTTTTATTATTAGGGCTCTTCTAAATAATTGTTTTATATATGGAACAATAAATGGAGTTTTACTATTAGGGCTCTTCTAAATAATGGTTTTATATGAGGAACTATAAATGGAGTTTTACGATTAGAGCTATTCTAAATAATGGTTATATATGTGGAACTATAAATGCAGTTTTACTATTAGGGCTCTTCTAAATAATGGTTTCATATGTGGAACTATAAATGGAGTTTTATTATTAGGGCTCTTCTAAATAATTGTTTTATATATGGAACAATAAATGGAGTTTTACTATTAGGGCTTTTCTAAATAATGGTTTTATATGAGGAATTATAAATGGAGTTTTACGATTAGAGCTATTCTAAATAATGGTTATATATGTGGAACTATAAATGCAGTTTTACTATTAGGGCTCTTCTAAATAATGGTTTTATATGTGGAACTATAAATGCAGTTTTACTATTAGAACTCTTCTAAATAATATGTGGAACTATAAATGGAGTTTTACTTTTAGGGCTCTTTTAAATAATGGTTTCATATGTGGAACTATAAATAGAGTTTTACAGCTAAGGCACTTCTAAATAATGGTTTCATATGTGGAACTATAAATGCAGTTTTACTATTAGGGCTCCTCTAAATAATGGTTTCATATGTGGAACTATAAATGGTGTTTAACGATTAGAGCTATTCTAAATAATGGTTATATATGTGGAACTATAAATGGAGTTTTACTATTAGAACACATCTAAATAACGGTTTATATGTGGAACTGTAAATGGAGTTTTAAAATTAGGGCTCTTCTAAATAATGGTTTCATATGTGGAACTATAAATGCAGTTTTACTATTTGAGCTATTCTAAATAATGGTTTTATATGTGGAACTATAAATGGCGTTTTACCATTAGGGCTCTTCTAAATAATGGTTTCATATGTGGAACTATAAATGCAGTTTAACTATAAGGCCTATTCTAAATAATGGTTTCATATATAGAACAATAAATGTTGTTTTACTATTAGGGCTATTCTAAATAATGGTTTTATATGTGGAACTATAAATGCCGTTTTACCATTAGGGCTCTTCTAAATAATGGTTTTATATGTGGAACTATAAATGGAGATTTATTATTAGGGCTCTTCTAAATAATTGTTTTATATATGGAACAATAAATGGAGTTTTACTATTAGGGCTCTTCTAAATAATGGTTTTATATGAGGAACTATAAATGGAGTTTTACGATTAGAGCTATTCTAAATAATGGTTATATATGTGGAACTATAAATGCAGTTTTACTATTAGGGCTCTTCTAAATAATGGTTTCATATGGGAACTATAAATGGAGTTTTATTATTAGGGCTCTTCTAAATAATTGTTTATATATGGAACAATAAATGGAGTTTTACTATTAGGGCTTTTCTAAATAATGGTTTTATATGAGGAACTATAAATGGAGTTTTTACGATTAGAGCTATTCTAAATAATGGTTATATATGTGGAACTATAAATGCAGTTTTACTATTAGGGCTCTTCTAAATAATGGTTTTATATGAGGAACTATAAATGGAGTTTTACGATTAGAGCTATTCTAAATAATGGTTTTATATGTGGAACTATAAATGCAGTTTTACTATTAGGGCTCTTCTAAATAATGGTTTTATATGAGGAACTATAAATGGAGTTTTACGATTAGAGCTATTCTAAATAATGGTTATATATGTGGAACTATAAATGCCGTTTTTACTATTAGGGCTCTTCTAAATAATGGTTTCATATGTGGAACTATAAATGGAGTTTTATTATTAGGCTCTTCTAAATAATTGTTTTTATATATGGAACAATAAATGGAGTTTTACTATTAGGGCTCTTCTAAATAATGGTTTTATATGAGGAACTATAAATGGAGTTTTTCACGATTAGAGCTATTCTAAATAATGGTTATATATGTGGAACTATAAATGCAGTTTTACTATTAGGGCTCTTCTAAATAATGGTTTCATATGTGGAACTATAAATGGAGTTTTATTATTAGGGCTCTTCTAAATAATTGTTTTATATATGGAACAATAAATGGAGTTTTACTATTAGGGCTCTTCTAAATAATGGTTTTATATGAGGAACTATAAATGGAGTTTTTACGATTAGAGCTATTCTAAATAATGGTTATATATGTGGAACTATAAATGCAGTTTTACTATTAGGCTCTTCTAAATAATGGTTTCATATGTGAACTATAAATGGAGTTTTATTATTAGGGCTCTTCTAAATAATTGTTTTATATATGGAACAATAAATGGAGTTTTACTATTAGGGCTTTTCTAAAGAATGGTTTTATATGAGGAACTATAAATGGAGTTTTACGATTAGAGCTATTCTAAATAATGGTTATATATGTGAACTATAAATGCAGTTTTACTATTAGGGCTCTTCTAAATAATGGTTTCATATGTGGAACTATAAATGGAGTTTTATTATTAGGGCTCTTCTAAATAATTGTTTTATATATGGAACAATAAATGGAGTTTTACTATTAGGGCTCTTCTAAATAATGGTTTTATATGAGGAACTATAAATGGAGTTTTACGATTAGAGCTATTCTAAATAATGGTTATATATGTGGAACTATAAATGCAGTTTTACTATTAGGGCTCTTCTAAATAATGGTTTCATATGTGGGAACTATAAATGGAGTTTTATTATTAGGGCTCTTCTAAATAATTGTTTTATATATGGAACAATAAATGGAGTTTTACTATTAGGCTCTTCTAAATAATGGTTTTATATGAGGAACTATAAATGGAGTTTTACGATTAGAGCTATTCTAAATAATGGTTATATATGTGGAACTATAAATGCAGTTTTACTATTAGGGCTCTTCTAAATAATGGTTTCATATGTGGAACTATAAATGGAGTTTTATTATTAGGGCTCTTCTAAATAATTGTTTTATATATGGAACAATAAATGGAGTTTTACTATTAGGGCTCTTCTAAATAATGGTTTTATATGAGGAACTATAAATGGAGTTTTACGATTAGAGCTATTCTAAATAATGGTTATATATGCGGAACTATAAATGCAGTTTTACTATTAGAGCTCTTCTAAATAATGGTTTCATATGTGGAACTATAAATGGAGTTTTACTTATTAGGGCTCTTCTAAATAATTGTTTTATATATGGAACAATAAATGGAGTTTTACTATTAGGGCTCTTCTAAATAATGGTTTTATATGAGGAACTATAAATGGAGTTTTACTATTAGGGCTCTTCTAAATAATGGTTTTATATGAGGAACTATAAATGGAGTTTTACGATTAGAGCTATTCTAAATAATGGTTATATATGTGGAACTATAAATGCAGTTTTACTATTTGAGCTATTCCAAATAATGGTTTTATATGTGGAACTATAAATGGAGTTTTACTATTAGGGCTCTTTTAAATAATTGTTTTATATATGGAACATTAAATGGAGTTTTACTATTATTGCTCTTCTAAATAATGGTTTTATATGTGGAACTATAAATGGAGTTTTATTATTAGGGCTCTTCTTAAAAATGGTTTCATGTTTGGAACTATAAATGCAGTTTTACTATTAGAACTCTTCTAAATAATATGTGGAACTATAAATGGAGATTTACTATTAGGGCTCTTTTAAATAATGGTTTCATATGTGGAACTATAAATAGAGTTTTACAGTTAAGGCACTTCTAAATAATGGTTTTATATGTGGAACAATAAATGGAGTTTTACAATTAGGGCTATTCTAAATAATGGTTTCATATGTGGAACTATAAATTGCAATTTTACTATTAGGGCTCTTCTAAATAATTGTTTTTATGTGGAACTGTAAATGGAGTTTTACTATTAGGGCTCTTCTAAAGAATGGTTTTATATATGGAACTATAAATGGAGTTTTACAGTAAGGCTTCTTCTAAATAATGGTTTTATATGTCGATATATAAATGGAGCTTTACTATTGTGGCTAGGCTAAGTTTTGGATTCATATGAGGGAATATAAATGGAGTTTTAGTATCATGTCTATGTTAAATAATGTAATGAACTATAAATGGAGTTTTACTCTTGTGTCTATGCTAAATAATGATTCCTTGTATAATGAGTAACTAGAAATGGAGTTTTACTATTATGGCTAAGCTAAATAATGGTTTTATATGAAGAATTATAAATGGAGTTTTACTATTATGCCCATGCTAAATAATGGTTTTCTATGAGGGACTACAAATGGAGGATTACTATTATGTCTATACTAAATAATAGTTTTATATAAGGAAATATGAATGGAGTTTTACTATTATGGCCATGGTAAATAATGTTTTTATATGAGGAACTACTAAATGGAATTTTACTATTATATCTATGTTAAATAGAGGTTTTTATGAGGATCTACAAATGGAGTTTTACTACTATGTCAATGCTAAATAATTTTTTTATGTGAGAAACTTTGAATTGAGGATTACTATTATATCTATTCTAAATAATGGTTTTATTTGAGGAACTATAAATGGAGTTTTACTATTATGGCTCTTCTAAATAACAGTTTTATATTAGGAATTATAAATGGTGTTTTATTATTATGGCTATGCTGAATAATGGTTTTACATGAGGAACTATAAATGGAGTTTTACTATTATGCCTATGGTAAAAAATTGTTTTATATGAGGAGTTACCAATGGAATTTTACTATTATGGCTATGTTAAATAATGCTTTCTTAGGAGGAATGACAAATGGAGATTTACCATTATGGCTATTCTAAATAATGTTTTATATGAGCAACTATAAATGGAGTTTTACTATTATGGCTATTCAAAATAATGGTTTTATATGAGAAAGTATAAATGGAGTTTTACTATTATGGCTATGCTCAATAATGGTTTTATATGAAGAACTACATATGGAGTTTTACTATTGTGGTTATTCTAAATAATGGTTTTATATGTGGAACTATAATTGGAGTTTCACTACTGCAAACAATATATAGCTTATTTGAATTTGCAAGTAAATTCCTCTTTTCAACAAGTTTTAAATTGTTCAACCAAATAAAATCTTATAAATTAAATTTTAAATCTCACTTTATTTGAAATTGTATCTGATTATCATTTTATTTTGTGGAATGTGAAACAATGGATATAAATGAAAAGCTTAATGTTTCTACAATTAAATAAAAGATAAATAATTCAATGATAAAAAAGATTTACTTATTTATATTTGATAAAGCAAAGAATTATAACAATTTCTTTCCTTTTCTAGTTATTTATGGAAAATATGCAAACTTTCTTTTTTGCATAGCATATTTGATACAATTTATATTAAATACAGAACTAATTAATATTAATATTGAAATCACTTGTATCTGAGTAAATTCTCTTCCTAGTGTTTATTTTATTTTATGCATAAAAAATATGAATTGATATGAAATAATTATATTTTTATATCATAATAAATCTAAATTATCAGAAATATTAATAATGTTCATTTGATATCACATAATGATAGAGAATCTGAGTGGCTTGAAATTCATATTGTTTCTAAAGGGCTTGTAATCACCAAGTGATGTTGAAAAACTAACAAACATCCATAACTTATATAACATTAAAATCTTTAATCATCTTCTTGATTCCCAGAACCAATTATGTCATAAGTGCACCATATGTACTGCAGCTATAACAGTTCTAGGTGTGTCTAAAGCAAGGCTGCTTTATGAAGTCCATCCATGCTCAGGCTGGTTTTGAATTCATAGTTGTGCATCCAAGGCTAGAGAATTCATAGCTAGTGGGAGGAAGAGATGGATTCATGCCTTTCCCAAGGAAAGGCATGAATCCATCTAGTCTGAAGTAAATACAGTAGACTATCCCATAATTTGAACTTGGCTTACCAATTCTACTTTTTATGCTGATATTTGTTAGACTACCAGAATATCCAAAAATCCAAAAATATTTAATATGTTTGCTAAATATCAAACAAACCAAGACAAACAGAGGCAGTATAAAAGTTTTGAACAAATTGGAACTGTGAAGAAATGCATGACTCTCAGTTCCAATTTGTTCCAATCAGTTTGTGTCCCCAAAGAGACTTTTGCTTCTCTAAGTCAACCATTGATGCATTAAAAATGATTGCTGAAAGAGTCTATCAAACTTTAAATAAGAATGGTGGAGCTTGGGCTGTTGCTTTGGATATCTCAAAGGCATTTGAATTTGACAGGGCATGCCAGTCTTCTCAAGTTGAAAGGTTATATTGTTTCTGAACAAATTTTTGAAGTGACTCAATCTTTTTTATCAAATCATGGAATGGAAGTTGTCTTGAACAGCCACTCTTCTAGATCTTTTTTCATTAATTCAAGGTGTTCCAACCTGTAGGGCTCTATCCTTCCACCTATGTTGCTCTTAATTTTCATCAACAAACTTCCTGATGTCATCAGTTCTCAACTTAGTATTTATGCTGATGACACAATTCTGATAAGTTTTGATATGGTCAAATTGGCAACTGATCTCAAAAAATAAGGAATGGCTTGTTAATTTTAATGCCTCTAAAACAAAACTGCTGTATAATGAGCAGTTCTATCTGAGAGAACTCTTTTTAACCGATGCTAATCTCCAGGAGTGGGACTCATTGCATCTTCTTCTCTGCTGACATGATGTGGAAAGATTATATGGAATCAATAGGAAAGCTAAGAAAGTTGGTTCAATGTGTCATGCTAGACAGTTTTTCTCACTAGAATCTATCTTACAAATTTATAAGTTTACCATTCATCCATGCTTTAAATATTACTGTCCCATATGGTCTGGTTCTTCTGCTATATATTTTGACATTGGCTTTAGTCACTTTCCCACTACTGTAACGTCACTTCCCTGGGCCTTTTCTATAAATATTTTCTTGGTAATTATTCTGATGAAGTTTTCTCTATGGTACCTAGACTTTATGAATTTAAGTGCAGTACTATATTGGCAGCAAGGTCTCATCATTTTACAGTTTAAATGGCAGCTAGATGTAACTGTAATGCTAACATGCTATTCTAACAGTTTTTTTCCTCACACTTCTTGCTTGTAGAATTCTCTTCCAGCTTCTTGCTTTCCAGTCAATTTTGATCTTCAAAAATTTAAATGAAATGTCAATCATTTTCTTCTGTCTTCTTAATTCTTGTTCTTTTATTGTTCTCTCTCCTTAATAGTAGCTTTCATCATAGTCTCTAACACTCAATAACTCCTTGCATCTTAGTGGATTTATTGCCTTAGTAGATAATATTTTGGAAATAAAATCAAGAAGAGTGGAGAAGTTAAAAGATATTATGTTGAGGCATTATTGTTTAATGGGAAACAAATATGACATTTGAAGATAATCAGTGATTTATTTGTTTAAAAAAATAACAATGACAAGAAAGATTATTCAATGAAAGAAAAATCTTAAGTAAAACAGTAAAATCCATTTGTGACTTACATCATCCAAATGAAAACCAGAAATGCCACAATTGTTGCTCTCGTGACTTTTAAAGGAAGCTAGAGAGAAAAAGGTTTTCATTAGAAAAAAGCATTAGGAAAGGTTTAACTGTTAGAGGATTAAACAGAAAAAAACCTTTACAATTAAACCAAATACAATTGAGAAAAAAAACAAAAACAAACAAACAAACACACACACACACACACACACACACACACACACACACACACACACACACACACACACACACACACACAAATGATTCAAAAGAAAACAGATATTTAACAAAATTTTAAAAAGTTTAAAATTAAGAAATTTTTATACTCTTGGTATTTTCATTAAATAAGCTGCAGTATAATATTTAAAAACAAACAAGCAATTTAAATAGAAACTAGAAAGAAGAAGTTAAGCATTTTTTGTATAATTTATTAATAATAATGAATACCTTATTCATTTTATTCATAGCTTTTCTATGTTATTTATTTAGAAAATTACAATTGATATGAAAATTTCAAACTTACCTTTAAAGAAAGAATATTTTCTTGCAATGAAAAAAAAAACTCCAATCAAAACATGTCAATTCACTTACCTAACATGGATTTCAATCGGATGGTACACATAACAAAATCTGCAAAAGTAATTTGTCCGGCTTTGTTACTGTACCGCATCACCAAAGCCTGGAACGCATTATTGCTGAGTTTAAAACCTGTTTGAGAAAATAAACAAATGATAACAAAATGTATTGCATTCTCTGATTCAGTTTTAAGAACCTAAAAAGTAGGCTCATTGACTAATGAATTACAAAATAATGCATATTTTATAGAATACATAAAATATTTAGTGCATTTTTAAAAATATTGTTTAATCACTATTTTAATATTTGTTCTTGTGAAATTAGTTTTTTAGAGTTAGTGTCTCATTGAGTGATTTATAAAGGTGGCCTTGTAAGAAAGTTGTCAAAATTGAATACATTTATATTTGTAAAAATCTGAAAATTTATCAGTTGAAATATTGTTCAAATTTAGTAAAAATATTTTTCATCATTGATAGAAAGTAGAATGGATAACTTACAAAATATTTTGGAGAAGAAATAGTAGGACATTAGTTGATGCTAAAACTCCATATGTTTGTGTCTACTTCACTTTCTGTGTGTGTGGTGGGGTTTTGATATTATATATAGTCTTATATATTATTATAGAAAAATGTAACAATGAAGTTTTAAATTTAAATTTTAAAGTCTTACATTAATTCTAGTCAATATTTTCCTTTTTTATATTTATGAAGACCTTATCAAGTAAACATTCTTTACGTTTCTCATTTGCAGGCCCATTCATCTTTATTTTATTAATCAATGCTAACATTTAGTTCTAGTAAGAACACAGTAGAGTCCAAAAACATGTAGTTTTAGTATGCAAAAAAGCAAAAACAAATAGTACAAATTTTCTGTATATTCATAGCTATAAGTAATTATATACCAGCATATATTTCTACACAAATTCATCTCCAATTTATGAGAAAAGTAATATAACTCGTGATTTGATCTAATAAAACATTTTCTGACACATTAACACTTATATTTCAATTTTGAAGCCCTATACTCACCAGAATGGTTGAGTGCTGAACGCAGTTCATATGAATTTAGGTTCCCGCTTTTATCAATATCAAACTTTTTGAATGTTGTCTGTGGGAGAATATAAATATTTGAAATAACTGAAGGATAAAATAAAAGTAGAAATATTACAACTTGATTTTTAAGAATAGATTTTGGCAGTGAGAAGAGAAATATGTCAGCTTTTGTTCAAACAATTGACTTTTGAAATTACTTTTACATATGATAATTTATTTTAACAATTGTCATTTTCAATCCAAAGATATCTATGTAGTTGTATCTGTCTGTTATATGGAAAAATTAATCTTTGAAATATTTTATGGAGAAAAGATCGCAAACAGAAAATATCATTAATATATCTGTAGATTAAGGGTTTATCTTTAATGAAGATAATAACGTCTTATCCTATGTACATTATACATTCAAAAATATATTCCAAACTAGAGAGAAAAAAAAGTATATATATAAAAGTATATAAGAATTATATATAGGAAATTATGTTCAGTGGTTTGTAATCATTTGTAAACAAAAAGTATGATAATAATTGTTCAAATACTATTTAAAATTAAAAGCAGTATTGCTTCCTTAATTTCTTATATTAAATGAAAGGTTGTTTCAAACTACATTTTTGACTAATAATGTTAATTTTGATCAAAGTTATATTATTAAAGAGAAATAAACATAACTTCTTTGTTGATAACCACAAGGTCATTTCATATATGTACATATAATGTTAAACTAACACATGTGGATAAAAATAGATTTGACAATTGCATGACACATAATTATTAAAGTGGATACAAGTTTGTATTACTTAGGTAAAATTTCAAGTTTTATAGAATCCAAATAGAGAATAAATTCTGCACTATCAATCATGTATAACATAAATGACATTCAACTTTTATTATTAACATTGATCAGAAGGAGATTAAAAAGAATGACAGAGTTTCTCAGTTTTCTACAACAATGACTAATACATGATGTGTGACAAGGAATGTTGCATGAATTACCTACACAAAAACTATGTGAATCTTTGTTATTCTTAACCACAGATAAATTTTCCCTCAAACTAATGACAATTATCTTTGAAAGATAAATTTCTAATGAAATTAGGAATATTTTAAAACTGTGAATTTAGGAATACTTTGAAACCATGCAAGAATACATAACATTGCAGTTAAAAGAAAATAATCAAGGTTTATGTTTTGTTATCAGTTGTTAGAAAATGGGAAATTAAAGGATTTTATTTTTTTAATCTTCACGTTTTTTTTCTCGTGTTGCACACAGGAAACTTAGGTTGTGGATTGGGCAGTAAAGTATTAATATAATTAATTATGTACTTGCCTTCCAACGATAAAGATCTTTCCAAAGAGTCTGAAATTCATCAAAGCCCAGTTTTCCAGACATGTCTCCCTAAGCAATCAGTCAAGAAAAAGTATAGAAAATTTGTTTTTTGTTTTAAACTCCTTCTCTTCTCTCTCTCTCTCTCTCTCTCTCTCTAATCTATATATATATATATTATATATATATATATATATTATATATATATATATATATTTTTGTTATATATATATATATATATATTTATTTTAAATATATATATTTATATATATATAAATAAATATATATGATTGATATATATATATATATATCTTATATAATATATATATATACATAAATATACAATAAATAAAAATATATATATATATATATATATATATATATATATATATTTAATTTACATATATATATATATATATATATATATTTATGCATATATATATATATATATATATGTACATATATATATATATATATATCCTTTTAAATTTTTTTATCAATATATAGATATATAAATATGTATATATTTATTGTGATATATATATATATTTCATATATATTTTTTATATATTAATTTTTATCTATAGAAATAGCATGTAAACAGAAAATATATTAAACATATACATCAAAGGAAAAAACTAAACACATTACAAAAAATCAGGTAATAAATTTATTTCAGCAGGTAAGTTTTTAATATCTGCCTCATCAGAAATTACAAAATGGTTTAAATTCATCCAGACAATATGTTAAAAAACTTTTAAAATAAATCATAAGAACAAGAAGTCTAAACTGCTTGACCTAGAAAAATTTTATCTGTGGAGTTATTTTTTTTTGAAGAGATGGGAGGGGAAGCAAAGTACCAATACAGTGAACAGGGATGAGAGGGGAAAGTACAAATGACAGCTAATGAAATACATTGGAATCAAATCAAAATTTATATCCTCATCATCTAATTTTTGTCAAATTTCAACAATAATCACATATATAAAAAATAATAAAAAATTAAAATGTAATATACATAATTTTATATATATATATATATATATATATATATATATATATATATATATATATGTAAACAAATATTTATGGATATTGAAAAAACAGTCTGAAGAAAAATATGGAAAAAAAAATCCGGCATATGGAAATATGCTGTTTTAATGCTGTTTTACAATTTCTTTCAAACGTTTCTTGCTATTTAGTCCTTCTTCAGGACATAGTTATTAAAACATAATTAAAATTTAGACGATATTCAAAATAACATGAAAAAACGATAGACATAAGACTAATTTTTGAAAGAATAACTTTTTTTTATATCCATATATTTGTTAGTATACTCTAATGGAAATACAAACCTGAATTTCATGTCAAGTAATAACATGGAAGATTCAAGGGTATACGTAAATATAAGAATTTTATTGACATTTACGTATTCCATAAGAACAGAAAAGATTTCTTAACAAACTGTTTATATGAGAAAAATCATTCGATCAAGAATATGAATTTTAATCTATATTTTGAAATTACCAATTTTTATAATTTCAGTTCAATTTATGTATATATATATATATATATATATATATATATTTTTATATGATACGTTTCCTCATCAATTAAACAAAATTGAGTTCATTGACACTGATATTTTATGTATTCAAAACGGAATGCTGATCTTAAAAATTTCAGTTATTCAGTTTTGATTAGTTTATGTCTATCGTCTTTTCATGTTGACTTGAATATCGTCTAATTTTAATTTATGTTTTAATAACTATGTCCTGAAAAAGGTCTACTAGACCGAAACGTCTGACCATTCACATACATTTCAACAACATTAAAACAGCATACTTGCATATTCAATTTTTGTGTTTGAAATCAAATTTTTTTCAGACTGTCATCAATTCAGTTTAAAAAGAGGGAATAGTAGAGAGGAAAACTGGATCAGGAGCACAACAGGAAGAGGGATCATCATTTTAACTTAGAGCTGAAGAGATCAATTAGAAAAGATCCAACTCAATCCATAAAACATTTGGCATGTGAGAGAAAAGTTTTAGCTATGACAATACAAAGAGCAGTGAAAAAAGACTTGAAAATGAAATTGTATGTGAAACCTGTGAGGACAGAAATAAGGTTAGAGGGTGAAGATCATCTTGAATAAATTGGAAAATGATCTGAAATTATATATATATATATATATATATATATATATATATATATATTTTGAACTTTATTTCAATTCTTCTTGAGCTTCTGATCCTTAGCTATGATTAATTAATGATGAACATGTCATTTTTGTTTATGATTGATTTCATCACGATTCTTCTGTTAAGCTTGGAGAGTAATTATACATTCAGAGTCCAATAGTGCTATAAAAACGTTGGAAAATTTCAGTAAAAGATATCTTTAATAATTTTTAAATACAATGGTTCAAAACTTAATTTAACAAATGTTGGCAATTTTACTGTAACATAATTTGGACAATTTTGCACACTTTTATATATATATATATATATATATATATATATATATATATATATATATATATATATATTTGGGATTTGTGATATCATTATAGAAGGAAATTCTTACACTTTTTGAAAACCCGACAACAAATTTCAAATATTAAAAAAGAATAAACTGCAACTTAAAAAATGATTTATTAGCATATAAGTTAAACAAAATAATACAAATCCTATATCGGTATCATCCAAGCATTAAGCAACAGAGTTTTCCTTCACAAAAGCAACATTAAATTACCAGGCAACAGGAAACTCTGTCACAACACGTCTACAAATGCAATGAAGGTAAATTTAAAATTATGTCGCTATATCAAACATACAATTATTCTTACCTACAAATACAAGAAAAAAACTTCATAGACAAATTTAAACCAGCACTAAACAAATTCTAACCCCACACATATAAACATAGTGCCCGAACACAGGATCCTACCATTTGACACACACACATACATATAAATTCATATTTATATGATGTGTGTGTATATATATATATAGAATATATATATATATATATACTATAAAAACAAACACATTAGACAGACCACATGCAAACACACACACACAATTACACACCATACAAATTCCAGTGTGTGTGAACCTGATATATATATATATATATATATATATATATATATTTATATATATATATACTATTTACTTGCTAATAAAACAATACATATGTATAGAGAAGGAATATATATACACATACTAACAAAAACACAAACACAATACACAAAAATGGAGATAGGTTTAAAAAGATACAGAGGTCATAAAAAGATAATAAGAAAGACCTGCTTCCTTCCCCCTTTCTCTGACTAATCCTAATTGTTTTAGTTCCCTTAAGAGGAACATTTTATCCATCAGTCCAAGAACTTGGATTACTACCACACACAAAAGACAATGGTTAAATGTAAGAAAACATAAGGAAAAAATGCATTCCTTTGAATAATATGTGGAAATAACTATTCTTTGCTTGATGAAGGTCATGCAGACCCAAAAAGAATGTGTAAAAAAAAATTATGGAAAATAAATATATTATATGTATTTTAAAAAATCCACATTATAACCAAAAATATTTGATGCTTTATTTTTTCTCTTTAAAAATATATCCTCTGCATGTGTATATATATATATATATATATATATATATATATATATATATATATATATTATATATATCTTAAAAATTTTAACATTTAAGTAATATATATATATATATATATATATATATATATATATATATATATATATATATATATATATATTACTTCAAACGTTATTTGTAATGACGCTATCATATTTGAAATAGATGCCATTTTTATTTTTTATTTTAAACAGTGTGTATTACAACTATTGACTGTGCACTTGAGAAAGAAAATTATTAAGATTTTTATTGACACTATTATTTCTAATATGCAATTCTAAAACAGTTCACAAGCGATAATTCTTAATTATTCAGTTTTACAAAAACTGAAAATTTAAACAGAATTATATTTTCCTAAATAACAATTTAATCCACTGGCTGATATTGTCGGAGTTAACTCCTCCTTTAGTACATTAACCCTTTCACCAGGGGTCACTCTTCGCTGCTATAAATAGCCGCGGACCCTTCGCCTCTATCTCTTTTTCCTTCAGACCTGTGCGCCGACACCTTGAGGTAAATCTCTCCTTTTCATCAGGCTTTCAGCTTACAACCTCGAAATGTAGGCGCTAACAAGGGATAGCGTGGAAACACGCTAAGCACAATACACACGCACGCACATACAGAATATTCACACACACCCACACACATACAGAATATTCCCATACACTTCATCCTTTGTACTGTTTCCATGTATTGTAACTTGTTATTAATATATATTTGTATATACATATATTATCAGTCTTGTGTTTTGTTTGCTTTCTTTGCCTTCTTCTTTGGACTTAATCAGAGTCCAACCTTTTTATGTAGTTGGGCTCGGCGGGCAGGAGTATCTGAACCTTACATGCGTTTCTTCTACGTCTGACTTCTATCAACAACATAACAGCCACGGCCCTCTACAATATAATCCATTGGTTTGAAGAGGGGATTTTGATTTTAGTGTAAAAATTTATAAAGAATATAAGTCTATTGTTATTCATCAAATTTTACTTTTAAGAATCCTCTTAAATCATGTGGATCAAAATTGAATCAAATATTGAGTAAATTTCAAGCAATATTAGATTTGTTCTTCTCTCAACCATAAAAGTTTTTGCAGCTGAAACAGTTCAACCCTTATAGGAAAATGAATAATCATCTCAGATTAAGTTGATTGTGATCTTCTGCCAACCATAAAAGCTCTTGTTGCTCAAGCAATAATGCAATACTTACAGAAAACAGGCTTTTTCTGTGACAAAAGATATGCAAGTTCAATTTTTGTTGAGAGTTTATTCTTTAATTCCAATCTGTGCTGTTTACTAATAGCGGTAGACTGATGACCTGAGTAGTTGTAATAAAAAGCAACTGAGAATTAAGATGAGAGAAATACTAGTCAACAAAAATGCTTTTCAATAAGCTGTAATATGCTTAAACTTGAGAAAATATAATCAATGAAAATTCAGATGTACAATTCATTTTCTATGGAATCAAGCTATAATTCTCGTGGAAAAAGTTTATGAACTTTCATTGATAATTATAAAGTAAATAATGCTACAAATAAACTGAAAAACATTTTTGAATAGTATTCATGTTTAGAAATATAATAGCAAAATGTTTTAATAAAAATAAAATAACATTTTTGAAAGTTTAAATGTTTATAAAAATTCAGTTTTAGTGGTTCATATGCAGTTGTAAGAATCTTAAATATCAAAATATATTTAACTTAAAATATATGAAAACAAATATTAGAATGCATTTCATATGAAATGTATACACTTATTATAAATTAAGAATGTGTTGAAGCCCAAGTGACTAAACCATGAGACTTGTAATGTTTTAAAAATACTGCTACTGAAACTATAAATGAAAACAAAGTTGAAATACACTTTTCATAATGTAAATTAAATGTTTTATAGTTTGCCTTGCCTTGAAAATCCATTAAAAAATAAGGCTCTGTTCATTTTTCATAATGAAAATTAAATTTGTTATAGTTTTTTGCATAGATTTCTTTCAAAAACCATATTAAGTATTCCAAAATTATTAGATATATTAGTAAGATTTTTTGGAGGATCTGTAAATCAATGTCTTACTTGTTTCAAAGTCCTGGATCTGATACACTTCTGTTTTCAATTTGGAAAACAAAGGATACATCATGCAGTGCTACCATACTTCGGCAGGGTTCAATGCCAAATCCTTCAAAGTCAAATTCTGAAAGTAATGTAGAAATTTCAGTTACAAGTTCATTTAAAATCCTTACAGATCATATCTCTTTGTTACAAAAGAAGATTTCTCTTTCACATGTAGGAAGTAGCAATTGTAATCATGATTGTAACATGGAAGAATAATATAGTTTACAAGATTGGTAGAATCATAAATATAATCCATATATAAATTTGATAAAATAACATTAATTATAATAGTATTTTCCATCTAGAAATGAGTTTCATTATTTTAATAGATTGATATGAAAACTTCAAAAGAATTGTCATCCTCCAAAACATTTTTAAAAAATGAGAGCTTGTTAATGTGCAAAAATCCAGATATAAATAAAATATAACTGTAAAGATAAAATAAATAAAAGAGAAAATCAAAACTTTACCAACACATTTCATCCCTTGACATTTATCACACATTTAGTTTGATAAAGTTTCTCAAGGAATGAAACGCATTGGTAAATTAAAGTTTTCCTTTTGTCTTTTATTTATTTTGATTAATAATGTGTCTAGCCATATGATAGGGATCTACACACATGTGTACCTTGAATTATTGTGTTTTTCATAAAGTTTATTATAAGTTAGTTTTATGACTTATATAAAATGTTTCACAGATAAAATTTTTTATTGAATTTTCCTTTTTCAAATTTTGTACCATTTAGTCAGTGTTCAGTGATGGATCCAAATAGTTTTGATTTCTTTTATTTTAATAATAATAATAAAAACGGTTGTATGGGAATATTCCACATTTATTAAACTTAAAGATGAATTTCAAAATATATTTGATAAAAAGAAAATATTTTTATATTTATTTAAAATCTCTTCTCATAGAATAAATATTTATTTAAAAGTAGATCTGAAATCAGATACTTGCTTCCTTTGGAAAAACGACTTTAGCTACTACAATTTAAATTGATTGTTTTCAGCTGGTACAAACTAATTACAGTGTATGTGCATGGCCTTCAAACCCGGATATAAGAGAGTTGTCGGGAAGAAGTATCTTATATCCGGGTTTCTCTTATATCCGGGTTTGGTCTATTTTGTTTAGGTAAGTATGGGAACACTTCATATAACGCTTTTTACGTACAGAACACTAGTTTATTTAACAGTTATAGACATAAAAACACAGACAAAAATACATTTTCAATCAGTTTTCAAAATAATTCAATCAAAAATTACTTTTTCTTAAAAAAGTCAGTCATTTTTTATTGTACAGAAAACTCTTTGTTAACATCATGAACACTTTCATACAATCCGTAAATCATTTTCAATGCGCCATCAGGATTACTGCTTTTTGCTTCAAAGTAGGCTGTCAGAGTTTCAAGCGCATTCAATGCAGCCAGAGAATTTGGCACTGGTTTGTCACTTTCAGAAACTTCAGAACTTACGCTTTCAGCATCATCATCTTCGTCAAAATCTTGATCATCCGATTTTATACCACGTGTGATGTCCGTGTCAGTCAGTTCTCCATGACATTGTGTACGGTCGTCGAAGCTGATAAATTCGTCAAAACCTGTTTGCTCCATGCCCGATGGTAGAGAAACTTGATCATTTTCGTCGAGTATTTCTTCCACTTCAGCCTGTGATTCAATGACAAAGCCGGCCTTTTTAAAACAATTTTGAATTGTTGACGGTTTGACCATGAAAAGTGCTCGCTTCATCATGTGCATGGCCTTCAAAACAGTTATCTGCTTGGCCACCTCGGACAGCGGCGATCGCTGCGATTTGCATTCGAACAAGTTCTCGACGATAATACGCTTTGAATGAACGAATGATGCCTTGATCGAAAGGTTGAATGGGACTGGTGGTGTTTGGTGGCATGAACGACAATTTGATGTTTGACAGATTTGTACCCGGCAGTAAGTTATGAAAAGTTGCATTGTCCAAAAACAGAATAATCTTTCGATTTTGAGCAATCATTTTTCGATCAAGCGTTTTTTTACGTCAGTAAACTGAAACAGCTGACTAGTCATCCAGGCTTTACGATTAGCGAAGTAAGAAAACGGCAGAGTTTTGACATTTTTAAAGCAGCGTGGTTTTGCCGACTTACCAACAACTACAGCTTGCTTTTCACTGCCGTCCATGTTTGTGAACTGAAGCATCGTGAGTCTGTCTTTGGGAACTTTTGTCCCATTTGACGGCAAATCGCAAAGATCCAGACGGCATGGCTTTGTAGAAAATTCCCGTTTCATCACAGTTCCAAACATCTTTTGGATCATATCCACGAAAAAGTTGCGGCAAAACGATTGTCACCCATTCGTTGGCAGGACCCTGATCTGCTGACGTTGATTCGCCGTGAAATTTTTTGAACGAAACGCTATTGGCCTGCTTCCAGCGCATGAGCCAGCCATTGCTCGGTTCAAAATCAACTTCAAGATTTACGGCCAGTTGTGATGCTTTCTGCCTGATGACGTGATCGGTGACGGTAGCTCCATGAGCACATGCTTGCGTAAACCATTGTGTAAGCGCTTCGTTAACGTCCTTGTGCACGGATTGGCGCTTTCGTTTGCGATTAGTGTTTCCGTTCATTTGCATGCAAGATCTGAGATCTTCTTTCTTGAGAATTTTTGCTGCTGTTGAATAACCTATTCCGTACTTTTTGGCTGCAGCGGCCAGTTTGAGTTTCTTCACTTTGACATCGTCGATGAGCTCCAACTGTTCAGAAATGCTCAGAGTTTTTCGTTGAGACGCCGACATCACTAATCGCAATGATCGCAAGCAAACGGTTTTCAGTGGCAAAATTAACAAACAGACAAACTTCTGACTCAACAGAACAGTGGGCAAAGTGAAAGTGCTGTCCAGTAAATGCAACGACAAGCAAAGTCGGCAAAAAAGCGGGCGGCGCTACACTTAGACACACAAAGCAAAATTATAAGGTAGAGGGTGTCTCCTACAGACACAGATTGGACACACCATGTCTCTAGACTAGTCAAGATTAGGTCATTGAACTTCACTCTCTCTCTAACTGACCTCTGTTTGACCGATTTACAACATCACACTATCACTCAAAACGAACTCTCTTATATCCGGGTCTCTTATATCCGGGTTACACTGTAGAATAGAATAAAGTTTCATAGAAATAATAGAAATTTATTTTCTTTTGTTTATTTTTAGTTTTCTCTTTGTAAATAAATTCAAATTAAGTAATTTATTGTGCTCAGTTATTAGCAAAACTAAAAAACAACACAAAGTCATTTTTAATCAAGTGACACTGATGAAAGAAAACATCTTAAAAGCATTGTATAAAAAAAAACTAATTTTAGAGTGTAAAACAAAAAATAAACTTCAGTAAATTGTAATTTTTTAACAAAATGACATGCACTAATTTCATTATCTAAAATTTAAATCTAAAAACAAATCAATGAAATTAAATTCAATTAAAAATCAAGGAAATTAAAAAAAATAAACTTTTTTTAAAACAAACTTCAACAGATTCTTCAGTTTGTTAAATATACTCAAATAATGTGAATTTTCAGTTGCAGTTTTAGTGTCTTGAGGTCAGTACATGATTGAATCTATTTAATAATTTTGAAGAATCTTGACAAATGAATGTTTATTGTCGTTTTCAAACAACAGCAAATACTAACAATTGTATCTTTCTGCTATTTTACAGTTAATGTAATTGTGTTGATAACAAATCAAACATATTTTGTTTAATAAAATGTATAAATAATGTATTAATAAAATATACATTGTTAGTGAATTGAAAACTTTAACTGTATTGCATGTAATTTTTATATATTAAGAAAATGTTTATTACTAGTCTTTAAAAAGTTTTACAATTTTGTTTCTTATAAAACATCCCCGGACAAAATTATTAATATAACTAAAACTAAATGCTTTTTTTTCTCCTTTTGATGATATTTAAACTGGATTCACATTCAACAATAATTTTGAATTTTTCACTGTTGATTTTTCCCACAAAATTCCTTATATATCATGCATGTTTGGTTAAGGAACAAAAGTTCTTTGTTTAAGAGATTTTTATTTATTTTTTTTCTTTAGTTTGTACTAGTGTCCTGATTTTTAGGCAGAGTTTATATATAAATTATCCAATGCCCTTTGAGTACTTTTGACTTTCATAAACCATTATCAAAGAATTGTTTGTGCTTTAATAAGATTGTGTTTATAGATATCCATTGTGTTTCTTTAGTTGTTTTGAGCAAGCTGATACAACAGCCACCAAAGAAATTAAATCACAAAGAATTCTATAATAATGGTTTATAAAAGCTGAAAGGATTCAAAAGACACTGGAAAATTTATACTGAAAATAAATTAAAAGAAAATGGAAAAATTGATGATTACAAAATAAAATAGCAAAAATAAAAAATAACAGAAAATTCAAGGATTTTATTCATGTTAGATTTGATTGTTTTTATCTAAAAATTTTAAATATATTTTTCAAGGAACTTTGTAGCCCATAATAAGAGAAAAGTGATAAAGTTTTATATTGCTATTTAGTTGTTGGACTTCTGGTGTAATTGATTAATCTGACTCTGGTATAAGTAGTGATTGTTATGCAATAAATACTAAGTCCTGGATAATTGTTGATTATCATTTGATGATCTTCTTACTTGACATTGTTAATTCATCATAGTCACAGTTAGTATAGTAATATGTCATAGTAAATAAAATTTAAAACTATAAATTACATTTTCACAGCTAAAATTTTGAATGTAAAGTTGTGTTTAAGTTGATTTTTTTATGTATCGATAGTGATATGTAAATTTTCAATGTGGTTTAACTACTGTTGCTGTTAATTTGAGATAGTAACAAGAATTTTGGTAGGAATACAAATAAAAATTGATGTAATGGAGGGCAGGTAATGTGATATGAAAATATATTTTATAAATTAAAATTCAAAGTTATCAGAAAATATTTTTCAGCAGTAATTCATTCCAACTCTTGTAATTTTTGCAAACAACATAATAATTCATATTTAAATATTTATAAATTACATTTTATATCCATTTAGAGTAAATTTAAAATGTAAATTGAAAGAAAGTTTTTTTTTCAGTTAATCAAAAACATAAGACTTAAAGTCAAAACAAAAACAAGACAAAAAGATGTTGAGGTAATCAAATCCTTGAATCTTGTGAACAAATCATCTTGTTACTTTGTTAATAAAATGGCATAACAACCAGGTAATAAAATAACTAAATTGAATAAAAAAGTTATTATGAAAAAGATTAATGAAAAAGATTTTGAATAAACATATTATTCAAGAGAAAATGGCAAGACTTTAGTTATGCAAGGGGGGATCAAAATGTTTTTCTTTTCATCAGTGATTAGATATTTGCAGCAATGGATGCCAAGAAACAAGTGTTGTTTCTGTTTATTTTCTATTGAATATTGGAATGAATGTTTTATTGAAATTGGGGGAAAAATCTCTTTTAGTTGAAATTCAGTTGCTCCTAGACTATTTGAAATAACAAAATGACACTTTTTTTCTTAGTTAATGCACACTTTCAATGCTACAATTTCACTTAAAGTATTAAAGTATATTAAAGTTACTAATGTTTGCCTTGAAATTTTGTCAAATTAAAAATGTATATATGTCTTGTGTAATAAGAGACAAAAAAAAACTATTATGAGAGGAATTTTGTAGATCCTTCTCATTTCAAATGAAGTGAGTTTATCATAAAGTAGATTTTTCTATAAACAAGAACATTTTCAAATGATCATTTTAATTGAATCATATAACTTAAAATAAAATTTATAGTAATAAGAAAGAAACCATTTAATAATTTGACTGTTATCCAAATAAGAAATTTACCCCTAATAAAGTTGATCAAAATTTTTCTGTTATGATCAATTGATCAAGGATTTTGTCCAAGTCTGAAACTCTTTTCTTTGTTATTGAAAAAAAAGAAAATTATTTCTTTGTCATTTAAGAAGTATATGAAGTGTGAATAAATCAAATGACATTTAAGGTAGCATCATAATTTGGTTATTATTTTGTATAATAATGCTAACAACATTATTTTAAAACTAGATATGTAACATCTTGCAGAAGTATTTCTACTTGCCACTTGGAAGAGAAGACAATTTATGAAATTGTCCAAAGAACTTTAGAGAAAATGAAAGTAATAAATATTTGGTAAATTAAAAGTTTTGGAATTCATACCTGGAAATGAGAGAAAAAAAAACAAGTGATATCCAATATGAAAGATTTGCTACATTTTTTATATTGAAGGATGAGAATGTATGATAAAACTGAAATAAGTGATAATATTAAAATGTGTGATAATATTGAAGGATGAGACAGTGTGATAATATTGAAAAATTGCCTTGTGCTCATTCTTGTAAAATCTTTCTAATTCTTCACCTTGTCAAATGGAAGAATATAAATGTGTAATTCAAACATTTAAAAACTAGGGAATTTTAAAATCTCTCTTTTTATCTTTCTCTTCTCATTCACACACACAGATGAATACAAACAGTATTTCATATTAGTTGTAATCAATTTCTTAGTAAAGACTCTAAAAGAGACTCTCAAAGATTGTGTTGACACTTTTATTAAGAGACAATGAAAGGCAGAATAAGAAAAGAATAATTACAATATCTATAAATGCCATCAGAACTGACAAGACAAATAAAGAATAAAAAAAAAAACTCTGAAAGAAGAAATTCAAAGTGGGAAGAACACTACAGGCAATTTAAGGCACAAGAAATGAAACCTGATGAGATAACAAGGACATGGTTGTGAAGAGGATATTTGAAGAGAGAAACTGATATCTTTATTAATAGACAAGATGCATTAAAATAATGTTGATTATGCAGAGATAGAGATGAGATTGTCAGTCATATAATAAGTGAATGCAATTGATTGGTTTAGTGGATTGGATTAGGGTTATCCACAGGGAACAGTGGCAAATGATTGATGAAGAAAATCAAATAAAATACATCTCTGGGATTTGGAAATTCAAATTGAATTCCCAATCAAGTTTAAAAGAAGTGAAAATTTGAGCAAGAATTACATCCATTTAGACTCAACTAGTGTACTGAGGAGGGTGCTGGAATATCAAGGAAACTTGCTTTCACTTAATTTCCAGTGTAAGCTGCCAATTATAAATGGTAGGAAATTTCAGTAAAGAAAAAAAATAATGATGATAATTAATACTGGAAATGACAATATTGATTGTCCAAGGGGGCTCATTATATCAACTCTGGTTCTGTTTGGCATTAATTCCCCAGTGTAAACGATGTGAATGAAACAAGTTGTGGATACAAAGCTTACGACAAGACCATTAATCATTTTTTTATATGGATGATTTAAAACTGTTTGTGACAAAGGATCAACAACTGAGTGACTTCTCCAAACTGTGGAACAATTTAGTGATGACATCAGAATGATATTTGAACTCACCAAGGTGACATTTATCAAGGGAAATCTATTAAGAAATCATGACATTGTACTGGATAAGAATATCATAATAAAAGAATTGAAACCAAAGGGTAGTTACAAATATTTATGTATTTGTGAAGGGAGTGAAATTAAGCACTCATTGTTAGGTATCCATGACATATTTGGGAAAGATATTAGAATAATCAAGAACCTATACTAGCAGCAAATCACCTGCATACGGACAGAAAAAAAGTTCAGTAAATATACAAAAATAGAAAGGGATCTAAGACAAAGATATTTCTTCTCGCTGGATTTATCCAACTCATTGGGAGGTGATTCTGAGAAAATTATAATTCATTATTGGTGGCCACAATCTTAACACTAGATATGCAGATGACATAGTGTTGATAGCACACATAGAAAGGGAACTAAAAAAAAAAAAAACTCCTACAGAAGGTAGTGAAGGAAAGTGAAAAGAAAGGACTAAATATCAACTGCAAGAAGAGAGAATGCATGGTTGTTAGCAAAAAGATACAAATTACAAATTGGAGATACTAAAATCAAGTAAGTACAACAATTTAAATATCTGGGAAGTGTTTTAACAGAGGATGGAAAGTGCAACAAGAAGTTTTAGAGAAAATGGAAACAAAAAGGACACGTATACTTAACATCAGAAAAAGACGGTTTCAATTTCTAAGGCACATAATGAAGAAAGAAGGCTTGGAAAATTTGATACATACAGGATAGATTGAAAGCAAGAGAGAGAGATGAAAACAACCCAGCAAGCTTGAGTAAATGAATAGCAGAACAAAGTTTAGGAGAAATAACAAAAAGATGAAATTTATTAAGAGTTGCAAAGGACAGGAAATTGTGGAGAGCCATGATTGCCAACGTCTTGAAGGGATACAACAGCAACAGAAGAAGAAGAATGAGAGAAAAACATAGAAAAGAATGTTACCGGAGAGTAAAAACCATTTTAAAAAATGAATTGTATTCCAGAAATAAAATACAAAAGCCCATAAACAGTAGTGCCATGTTTATAGTTACAAATAGGTTCACTATTATTGAGCCATCAATCAAGAAAATTAACAAAACACTACATCACCCATAGGCAGCTGTGAACAGTTTGTAACACCACAGAAAAGAAGGAGGCTGTGGATTAATTCAATTCCAACTTTCATTGAAGACTGCCATGGTGGGACTTTTGCTTACTTACTGTAAACCAAGGAATGAATGTTAAAACTCATTTAAAAACTGGTTTTGACTTTCAGTTGAAACTTTCTCTTGAAACTTACATATTTTATGAAAAATAAATTGAACTCTTAATTTTAAAAGTTTGTCACAAATTTTAAACATTTTTTCCCACAAAAAATACATGGCAACTTATATGTTAGCCCTTCAGGTGTAAAAACTTGATGTCTTTGGCTGAGAATTGAGAGAAGCTCATACAAAACAACAAAGGAAAGAAAGAGATGATAACAATAATAATAATAATAAGAAGAAAATTTCTGTCTCGATTTTATATTTGTAGACTGCATATTGTAGTGAGATTTTGTTAGGGCAATGCTGTTAAAATATTCTAATTTTAGGAATAAATGAAAATTCATTCTAATTTGTATCTTAATAATAACATTCTGAGCTCTTTTTGTGTTTGTACTTTCCTAAAATAATGATGGCTGTTTGTTAAAAAATGCAGAAAAGAAAATTATTTTAGCATTGAAAGATGTAAAAAAAATGAAAGATTACTAATTGCTGCATAAAATAACCCATGAAATAAAGAAAACATTATTTTGTTAAAAAAGCTTTATACACAGTAATATTCATTTTTATAAAACAAATATATTATTATCTTATGAGTTCCATTATTTTACAAAGAAATTCTCATCTTTTTCATTTTTTTTATCTTCTTTCACCATGTACATTTCTATAATTTATTGCAAAAAACACTTTTTCTAAATTGTAAAAATCTATGTTCAAAAATCTTTTAACATGATACTTGTGTAAATTAGAGATTAGTAGATATACAAATAAAGTTCATTTTAAATGTAGTTGGAATTTGGTTAATTATAAAGTATTCTCCCCTTATTTGCAAATAATTATAATACAAATTCTATAAATAGCAATGTCTTTATGCAAATAGTTTTATTCAATCTTTCCTTTGTTTATGTAAATATGAACTGTTATCTTCATTTTCAATTTTCACAAGCTTTTTTCTTCTTTCATCCTTTTTCTTTATCAAAATCATAGACATTTTAAAGTTCAGATTTTCAGTACAAAACTTAAAGTAAAACTTAATTTTCATATTTATGGATAAGAGGACCAATTAATCAGAACAGTTAAAAATGTAAATCAAATTAACAGTTATTACTTAGTTTATTCAATTACTTTTTTCAATTCAGATAATTAATCAATGGCTATTTACCAATTTTCATTCCTAATATAAATTTTCAACTCTTTGATATTGTTACCATTTGCAACATAAGTTGGATTGAGTCAGATTTAGTGCAAGGCTACATTCTAGGTGTGGTCAGTGATGAAGAAAGTCTTCATCTGTGCCTTACAATTGCATTATGGTGGGGGATGATACTATTTTAATACTGCAAATTTTGTACATTGATGTAAACAGCAGCATATTTACTTACATATTGCATAAAGTGAGGAAAGAATAAGTAAACATTTATCCTTCACTAAATCTAATTCATTCAGTCTATACTTATGTATAAACACCAGAAACATCATCAAAGACAAGGAGTTCTTATTAGAGTACCAAAAATCAGTGTCTAACCAGCCATTTATTTTTAAAATAAAAAAAGTTGGAACAAGAAAGAAAGTCTTCATGTAGAAAATGGCTGCACAAAAATAGTACTTTGGTATGAAATTTTATCAATTTTTACATTTATATATATATATATATATATATATATATATTATTTGTAGCAAAATAATTTCCAATAATTTTTGGCAATGCAGAAATAAAAGAATCAAAGAACAAAAATACTTGAGTGAAGTAAAAAAGAAACTTTCAGTTGTAAATGTGCTTTACAAAAATATGTTTGCAATTTGTGCAATGTGAATTAGACTTTACATTTGGAAAGTATTTTGGTGATACTATATTGTGAGGTCTACCTCAATATAGTGTGATGTTTAGTAAATATGAGACAGATATAAATATCCATGTTAGACCTCACCTGACCTAATGGCCATGTGAGGGGTGGGGCACAACATATTGAGGTAGATCTCACACTATAGTAGCACCAGTATTTTAGTAATCAACAAAGGAACTTGAGAATTGTTTCATGGAAGAAATACTAGATTTGCTAAGAGGGAAAATATGTAAAAACAAATATCCTGATATGTGGGTCATTTAATATGTAGAAACATCAGTAGTGAGTGGGTGTATAGGGTTAGTAAGTACACAGATAATGGATGTGGGTATGGGGTAGGTGGTTGTATTTGTTTGATGTGACAAAACAAAAGGAATACAAGAGTTTTGTTAATTAATTTGTGAGCAACACTTTGTTTTTATCTGTACAAGTGTGTGTGTGTGTGTGCGTTAGAGAGAGAAAAGAGATAGAAATAGTAAAAAAATTAAAGTATCTGTGTGAACATGAAGTGAATGTTTCCTTTATATGAAAATTAAACCAGCATTTAGCTTCCTGCAAAAATTAATAATAATAATAATAATAATAATGATAATAATAATAGGGAAAAAGTAAACAGAATAAGTATTTGGATGAGCAATAATTGAGAAGGAGAGGAAAGGATAGAGAAGAAAAAATGAAAACTATAAACATCAAAAGAGAAAGAAAGAGTAATTAGAAGTAATATTAGTGGGTAGAAATAAGGAAGAGGAGAAGAGTAAAATAAAAAAAGGGGGAAGAAGGAAGAGGAGAAAGCAGTAGCATGAGGGATGATTAATTTGAAAGGAATGGTTATATTATAAGGAAATATGATGACAGAGGATGATGGAGGTAAAATTAATAATGTAGTCAAGGATGATGTTATTGAAGATGCTGTGTTAGGTTGTGTAGGTGTGTTGATAATTGTGGAGTTGTTTGCTCATCAACTGAATCTCTCTACTTTGATTTACAACTACTGACAAAATAAATGCAATATGTTTTCCTCATTAGAAACATAAAATAAAATCTTCAACTACATCAGTCATTGGAGTAATTAAAATTGTTTAGCTGTTAGTTGCCCTTTAAATATTTATGGTGTTAAAAAATAAGTTATAAACTGTTCTGAAAAAACTGATTACTTTAGAATTTCAAGGAACAACCAACAGGTTATGTGAACTAAAGTTGACTTCAACAAAAATATTATTTTTAAATAGAAGATATGGTTGTTGTTTTTTTTTATACAAAGTTGTTTTACTTTGTTTAAAAAACAACCACATCTTTTATTTATAATTTATAGTTTAGTTCACATAACCTGTGGTTGTTCCTTGAAATCTTAAAGTAATCAGGAGTAAAGGAGCTTAAAAATATTTAGTCATTACCTGAAAAATTTAGAAATTATAAAATATAAATTGTTAACTCTGTTGAAATCATTGAAACATAAACTGACCCAGAATTCTTCACAGAAAAATTTGAACTAATTAATACTGCATAATTGAGAATATTGTAAAAAGTGGTGAAAATATTGAATTTCAGCAACAATTACTACTACTACTACAATCAACAGTACTGATGATAATGATGAGAGGATGACTGCATGCTATAGAAGAAAGATTGTATAAATAAATGGCTACAGAAAAAAGAAAACTGTAGCAAATTTGCCTGTGGTTTTTTTTTTATTTAATACATGAAAAAAATTACAAAAGATAAAGAAAAAAGAAAGAAAAATTTGCTTGCTAGCAGGCTTTGAAAGAAAGAATTTAGTCATGGTAATGTTGCCATAAAAGGAGCCAAAGGAAAGCATTTGGCAACAAGTATATGTTCCAAGAGGAGATAACTGTAGGTGTAGGACTAGGAGAAGAGAAAGTTACAAAATATGGTTATATTTTAATGTTTTATAGAGAAATATAAAAGCAAAACCAGAATAGAAAAGTGAATGAGTAGTAAAGTAGGAGTAAGAGAAAGAAAAGAGGAATTTCAGAAAGGAGGGGGAAAGAGAAAAGAAGTAAAAATATCACAGTATAGAACAAGAGGGAAGAGAAAAAAGAAGTTTATAAAAAAGAGGTAAGGAAGAAAAAGATTAATAAAACAGAATGAAAATGCAGAACATGAAAGAAGACAAGGAAAAGAAAAAAAATTGATAAGCAAGGAAGAAAAATAAAGTGAAAATTAAGAAAACTTAAATTTCATTTGGTGTTTCATTTAAAAAAAAAATGATAGGATAAGCAAAGTTTTCTCATTAGAAATAAAACATTTTCTGCTATTAATGTTCTTATCTTTATCACAGAAATTCCACTGTAAATTATGATTACTTACCTATTCAGCAGTAAAAATAAAATTATTAATGCCCTGCTCTAAAAAGTAATTTTGTTCATTTTTTATTATCAAAACAATGATTAATTAAAAACTATAGCCATCTATTAAAATGACTCAATTTAAATGAACAATGTCATTTTTGTAGATTTTATTCACCTGCTGACCTAATTCACTTTCCAACTTGGTACATATTTTAAAGAGAGTGGAATAAGGAATCAGGAGTGAAATAGATGATACTCATGGTACTTTGAGTATATCTCATCTTTCTGCAAAACTTCCTTTCAAGGAGTTACTGATTATAACAGAAAATTAGTCTCTTCTGTAATTAATCTCAATTATTCCAGTATAAATTTGATCATTTGTTTAGATTTTTAGGTTGAGCTGAGAACTTTTCAAGAACCAGCCTCCCGTGTATGTGTGTGTGTGTGTGTGTGTGTGTGTGTGTGTTATGCCTCAGTTGCTGATGGTGGTGCAGCATCTGTTATGGCTGTACAGACCCACACGGGAGTGACTGTCTTGATTGCAATGAATGCATGTGAAAATGCTTTGCCCCAATGTCTCCTTGTTGTTTTCTTTCTATTGAGCATGCATCTTCGCAGTGGTAAAGTCTTTATTTCTCCTCATCTCACCTCAGCCCTTGGTATAAATGATGTCTCTAGCATGTGTGATCATTGCCGATGTCTCCTCACCTCCCAATGTCCATGTCCATTCACCCTGTGTCTCTTTTAAGTGAAGATGAGGTCATCCTTGTGCTCTCTTGTTGGTAGCCATTTCCCTGCCACAGAAGGACCTTCTGAATTCTCCTATCTGGCATATGGTGTATATGTGCAAAAGTCAATGGAGCTGGTTAGGGTTAGAGAAAGGTATATAGTCTGAGTGTCAAACTATATTGGCCACTGCCTTTTTCCCTTGGACAATATCAGTTGTATAGAGAGGGGGAGACATGCTGCATGGGAAACTGCCAATCTCTTATCAAACTCTGCCACTGAGCACTGAGTACAACACCTAGTAGTGCTTGGTGTTGAGCTCAGTGTCCATTTATATATATATATATGTAAGAAAATATATGGATATAAATCCGACAGTATGAAAGAAAAATACAGAAAAAACAAAATTCTGAATATGCATTATTAATGTTAAAATAAAGTCGACGTCGGACGTTTCGGTCTATTTAAGACCATCTTCATGGACATTTTCATTTAAACATAATTAACATTATAACTTATAACAATTTAACACAAAAGACGATGGACATAAGAACCCAACTAATTCAAACAGATAACTGAAATTTTATACTGATCAGCGTTCTGTTTAAATATGATCATGTAGTCGTCTCGTGGGCGATGTTGTTAAGACGTATTCGAAGATGATTTCCAAAAATTAAAATATCAAAAAGTCGATTGAAAAATTTTTATAAAAAGTTAAAGAAATCTCTTCCGTTGATGTTGGAATACGTAGTGAAACAATTGGTTCTTATATCTTCAACAAGCTTGAAAGTCCTTCCCGTTACAATGCAAATCCAAAAATGATTTCAAAAACGATGCAACAGTTCTAAAAAACAGTTTGATAAAAATTCCATTCCTTACTTGATCTATTATTCTCATCCAAGCTTGAAATCTTCCACGTTATAAAGTAAATTCAGGTTTGTATTTTCAGTAGACAGTATGTAAGCAAATATATGGATATAAATCCGACAGTATGAAAGAAAAATACAGAAAAAACGAAATTCTGAATATGCGTATTCCAACATCAATCATTTTGCTACAAATAATATATATATATATATATATATATATATATATATATAAATGTAAAAATTGATAAAATTTCATACCAAAGTACTATTTTTGTGCAGCCATTTTCTACATGAAGACTTTCTTTCTTGTTCCAACTTTTTTTTTTTAAAAATAAATGGCTGGTTAGACACTGATTTTGGTACTCTAATAAGAACTCCTTGTCTTTGATGATGATGTTTCTGTGTTTATACATAAGTATAGACTGAATGAATTAGATTTAGTGAAGGATAAATGTTTACTTATTCTTTCCTCACTTTATGCAATATGTAAGTAAATATGCTGCTGTTTACATCAATGTACAAAATTTGCAGTATTAAAATAGTATCATCCCCCACCATAATGCAATTGTAAGGCACAGATGAAGACTTTCTTCATCACTGACCACACCTAGAATGTAGCCTTGCACTAAATCTGACTCAATCCAACTTATGTTGCAAATGGTAACAATATCAAAGAGTTGAAAATTTATATTAGGAATGAAAATTGGTAAATAGCCATTGATTAATTATCTGAATTGAAAAAAGTAATTGAATAAACTAAGTAATAACTGTTAATTTGATTTACATTTTTAACTGTTCTGATTAATTGGTCCTCTTATCCATAAATATGAAAATTAAGTTTTACTTTAAGTTTTGTACTGAAAATCTGAACTTTAAAATGTCTATGATTTTGATAAAGAAAAAGGATGAAAGAAGAAAAAAAGCTTGAAAATTGAAAATGAAGATAACAGTTCATATTTACATAAACAAAGGAAAGATTGAATAAAACTATTTGCATAAAGACATTGCTATTTATAGAATTTGTATTATAATTATTTGCAAATAAGGGGAGAATACTTTATAATTAACCAAATTCCAACTACATTTAAAATGAACTTTATTTTATATATCTACTAATCTCTAATTTACAAATATATCATGTTAAAAGATTTTTGAACATAGATTTTTACAATTTAGAAAAAGTGTTTTTTGCAATAAATTATAGAAATGTACATGGTGAAAGAAGATAAAAAAAATGAAAAAGATGAGAATTTCTTTGTAAAATAATGGAACTCATAAGATAATATTTGCATTGTAACGGGAAGGACTTTCAAGCTTGTTGAAGATATAAGAACCAATTGTTTCACTACGTATTCCAACATCAACGGAAGAGATTTCTTTAACTTTTTATAAAAATTTTTCAATCGACTTTTTGATATTTTAATTTTTGGAAATCATCTTCGAATACGTCTTAACAACATCGCCCACGAGACGACTACGTGATCATATTTAAACAGAACGCTGATCAGTATAAAATTTCAGTTATCTGTTTGAATTAGTTGGGTTCTTATGTCCATCGTCTTTTGTGTTAAATTGTTATAAGTTATAATGTTAATTATGTTTAAATGAAAATGTCCATGAAGATGAACAAAATTCTGAATATGCATTATTAATGTTAAAATAAAGTCGAAGTCAGGCGTTTGGTCTATTTAAGACAATATTAGAAACGTCTGACGTTTTTTTTTATTTTAACATTAATAATGCATATTCAGAATTTTGTTTTTTTTTTTTTTCTTTCATATATATATATATATATATATATATATATATATATATAGAGAGAGAGAGAGAGATAGATAGATAGATAGATAGATAGATAGAGAGAGAGAGATAGGATATGCATATGTTATCATTCATATGGTTATAGGGAAAATATTAATTTATGCATGTAGAAGCATGAAGAAAATGTAAAAAGTGTTCAGCCCATATTTCTTCCGGTGCACACACTGAAATCTACTCTCAAGAGTAATCTATCTATCTATCTATCTATCTATCTATCTATCTATCTATCTATCTATCTAGGTCTCTCTCTCTCTCTCTCTCTCTCTCTCTCTCTCTCTATATATATATATATATATATATATATATAGATAGATAGATAGATAGATATGTGTGTGTGTGTGTGTGCTTGCATAAAATTTTATGTTTGTTAGTCTACACATGCTCACACACATGAGAGAAGAACAGGAGCAGTTCTAAAAAAATTTTAAAATGAAGATATGAATTTTATTTAGTATCAGTTGATTATTTGGAATGAATGAAACCTGATGATATAAAATAATCAAAATTATGTATTTTAATATAATTAAATTATAATTTATATATAATTAAAAGGATGCATTAGATTTCCTTTTGAAGTTTAAATGCCAAAGTCAACTTATCAAGGCTTCTATTCAGTTGCATTATTTTTTGACTTTTAAAACTACTTATGCAACTTTACAATTGTGTACTAGTCACTGTGTTACTCTCTTTCTAGTTCTTCAATAAAATAGTAATGGTAATTTCTTCTTAGCTGTATAGCTGTATTAACTTTAAAATGTTATTTCTATTCTGTTTCCCACAGCCAATTAATTTTAGTTATCTGGAGAGATAGTGGTTGGTCAGAATGTCTTAGTAATATTTTATTTTTATATATTATTTTCACATTTGGGCACACCACATGGTTACACAACACATTTCTGTCATTTCCATATGCAAACCAAAGAAAAAAAAGCAAAAACAGAATGGAAACACACTAACAAAAATTAATTTATTTTTAATAAATGCAACATGAGTTAAAAACCTCTTACCAAGTGAAGAACCTAAAATGCAACATGAGTTAAAAACCTCTTACCAAGTGAAGAACCTAAAATGCAACAACAAAAAATTTTACAAACATTTAAATAAATCAATAGAAAAGTATATTGCTTAAATTATTGATAAAAGTAATTTTTATATAAATTTAAACTTACTTTAAAATTTAAACTTTTAAACAAAAAAGGATGAAAATAATAATAAAATAAAAATAGACAGAAGAGCAAATGAATGTTGTCCTAAAATTTCTCTCAAAATAATTACAATCAAATGAAAGAGTAAGTGCAAATATCTTGTTTAATGTATTTTCATTCAGTTATATTTGCAATTACTCTTGAATCTTTTTATCATGCTCTAATAGGTAAGAAATTATATTTGAATTTTATTATTTTAATATATTTTGGGCCCAAAGAAAACATTGTATTTAATATTTATTTTTGCATTTTGAGAATGACTGAATGATCAAAAAATTATTTACAATTTTGTTAAATTTGAAGGAATTAATTAAAATTCTTTCATCTTATAACTGCTTCTGACTCAAATAATTGTACTTAAATTTCAAGATAAAGATATTGCGTTTCTATGCTATATAGGAGTGGTCATAAGTGTAACAATTCTGGTTATAAAAGTGTACATTGTCAATGAGGAATGTAAATAATTTATTAAAAAGTGGCACAGAAATTATATATGTTAACATTATTATTAACTTGGTCTTTATTTTGGGGGTCAACTAATAATCAATTAGTGGATAAAAGCAGTTTAAACAGAAATAATTTGACAACTAAAGAAAAATTTTAGTTTTAGTTTTCAGCTAGAATTTTTATATGGTGAAATGTTTGGTTGAATTTTATATGGAGAAATCTTTTCTAAGGAAACAAATTTGATGCACAATTATTTAATCATTCTTGATTGAAATGAAATGAGTCACCAAATTGATCTTGTCTTATGGATTAATTAACACACTGATACAAGGTTAAATATGAAAAAATAAGAAGTTTGTAAGTTGAGGAAAGCATTTTTATCAGAGCCAAAACCTCTATTCATGCAAATGTAAGGGTGTGTGTTATAATAGGTCAAGATCTATGAAAAGAAAATACAAAAGCTCTTTGGAAAGTATTTAAATAGAAATGAATATATAAATTATTTTTATAAACTTGAAACTGGAAAAGATAATAAAATGAAAGAACATACTAAATTTTGATGCCATGGATATTTACAAAAAACAGAAGAATTGAACTTTTTTGAAAGTAAATTTTAACAAATTCATTTTGATATTTTTCCATTATTTGTAAGACAAAATCTTTTATAATTTGTCTGATTATAATTTGTTATGTTAACTACCATTTATTTCTTTCATTGAAGCAGATTACAAGGATTCTGAAAACTTAAAATTTTTTCCATAAATTTTTGAAAATTGTACTTGCATCTCCTATCACAAAAAGCTCATCTTTTATGAACACCACCTTAAATACTTCAGCCATGGATGATTCAGTGATTTAGTGGAGGACATATTTGTCAACATTTTGTCATTTCTTCTTTAATTCATAATACTATCTTTTATTTTAAAAGACACAAATAGCTGAGTTTTATCTTTGTACTATTTTTGATTTTCATGCTGTTTATTGAATCAGGGTGATAAAATGCAACAATAGACTAAAACTAATAATAAAAAAGTTTGAGTAAGATTGAACAATATTTTTGATACATTATGGATATAAAAAGTAAAGATTTCAGAATAGTAAATAAAACAATAAATTTGTTATTGAAAAAATGAAATAAAGACAGAAAGTTTCTGACACTGACCTTTTTTGAAGACAGTATTAAGAACATCTTGTAATTCATATGCATCAATTTCCATGTCTTCTCCAGCAATTGTTTTGAAGCTTTCTCTTAGTTTATTTTCCTGTTCTTTAATTGTTGCTATCTACAAGAGAAAATAGTTACAACATTACTAACAACAACAATAATAATAACATTGAGGTAAAATGATTTTCAAGTTTGTTACTACCCTTTGCTGTTAATTTTTTGTTATTTTATTTATAAAAATGAAAATGAAGATGAAAATAGACAAATAATAAAAATATTCATTTTTATAAAAGGGAAAAAGGTATTGCAAAATTCTTTTTAATTCAAATAATAGAGAGAATGCCTTTAAGATTGTTTGGAATTAGTACATGAATTCTTTAAATGTCTTTGATACAATGTGTTATATCTCAAATGAATTCCAACCAACAAGAATCCATATATCTCTAAGTTATTGCAATTTTTGATTTAAGACATTTTTATGAAGTTATAAAAGGCAATTTTAATGGCATTATTTTCAGACATGGAATGAAAATTAACTTGTATCACGTTAGGTTTTCTTTCAGAAGAATTTTTAATGAAACGTGTTTGTTGCATTAAATGTTGTTCTATTTTTAAACCAATTGTAAAATTCATAATTTGCTGATTTATAGAATTTTATTTGAATATTTTAAGTTTGCTTTAAAATATTATTTGATAAAACATTATTTTTGGTGGCAGTGTCTTAAGATTATTTGTTTTTTTAGATTTATATAAACTTTGGTCTATTGACATTAAGAATCCATGAAATATTAAGAATCCATGAAATATTAAGAATATCTTAAGAATCCATGAAATATTAAGAATATATTAAGAATTTCTTAAAGAAAAAATGGAATTTAAATATTTAAATTATTTAAATATTTAATAAAGCAACAGGACAAAAATATTAGCAAAAATCACAGGTACAGACTAGAGTAAAATATTCAGGTATAAAAAGTGAGTTCCACAAATATTTATTTTATGATTGACTTTTCCATATTTGCCCACATTTCACTCATACATCAAGAATATTCAGAAAAACTACTTATATGATAAGAATAAATGTATGAAAAATTCTTTATGAAATTTGTAATGAAGAATTTTATTGAAATAATTTTTTGTATTCAGCTGTTAAAAAATTTGCATTTAAAATACACAAATTTGGAACCAATCAACTACAACAATATCAAAGTTGAATAAGTGGTTGTGTTTATGAGAGAGAAAGTATTTAATAAGTATCACATTTGTAAATATTTATGAATGTTAGAACAGCTGTAATGCAACACAGAAAATGAAGAATATTTGTGCTGTTCATTTGGGTACAGCAGAGTCAGTGTGGTAATACTAGCAATGGCTGAGCATGTTTCAAAAGGTGAAAGGTATTCAATGTGAAAAAGACTTGCTCCAGAAAATTATTCACTTTGGTTAGTGATCTTTGGAGAGCAGTAAATTCTCAATTAGATTCTCACAAAAACATCCAAAATTTAGGACAAAAACATGGTCAATTATATACATCTCAAACAAATTGGAACAAATTGGAAAAAAAAAACAAGGAAGAAATTTCCTACAAATTCTTATGAGACAATTCACCACAATTAAGCATATTTGTAACAGTCTGCTGACCAAAAATAAAAATTATCTTTTTCTTCAGAATATTTCCGGGAATGAGAAATGTTTACTGTATATTAAATGCAAAAAGCCACAACTTATGTGGAATCAATCCCAAGAGGATTTTATTCATAAAAAGTTTTGCTATTCATTTGCTGGAACATAATGACTATTGTTTACTATCAATATTTATTTTAATGGGGAAAAGCATCTCTACAGAACTTTAATAACAATAACTCAAGGATGTCACTAGTGTACTACACCAGAAATGGATTGAAAGTCTATGGCATTAATAATACACACACACACACACACACACACACACACACACACACACACACATATATATATATATATATATATATATATATATATATATATATATATATAATATATTTTCAGTCTTATGTATTCTCTGGGGATTATTTTGTAAAATCCTCACACACAAAATTCTATTATATATTACTAGGAGGAAACCAACTTTGCCATTTGACCAGATATATAATGAACAACCAAAGAGATAATTCATTAACAATAACTTACAAGACTAGTGTGGGATTATTTCATTTGCCTGCCAAAGAATCTCTACTAATGACTGCAAGACGGTGTTGCAAAAGTTAAATAAAACAAAAGAATGCAAAAGTCTCTGGTTTTTTTTTCTTTTTTACCCATATTTTGTTTTGCTTATCAGTGATGAGGTAGAGCAAACTTTTGATCTTCCACCAAACCACATGCTGCATTGGACACAACAAAGAATAACAGACTGCATACAACTTGACTGAAACTTAATTGACTGCATGCAAACATGTCTAATAATTCTGCCAAAGCAACAAAGAACTCTTTTCAAATGTCTCTCAGACTCTTTCATAGGAACTTCATGCATACATCAAATATAATTACATCTCTACATACAAACCTTCATTTATTGCTTTTTTTTTTTCTTTCAATTTAGTTTTGATTGATTCAATTGACCTATTTTTATGGCCAATCAACCTTTGGCAGGTTATTTAAAGCCAGAAAATATTTTTTAGATTGTAAGAAATTTTTTGTTTTGAAGATAATAATGATTTAGTGATACAAGTTTTACTAATTAATCCATATCTGGGGGGGAGAAGAGGTGGATTCATACCATTCCCAAGGATATTTGCACATAAGTGAATATAATGAACTTGACTGGAATTAGAACTCAGCTATTCATAATTGTTATCTATTATGTCACCTGCACATCCAAGCTTACAGCACCTGGTATTCCCATCTAGGTACTGATCAGGCTCGACATTGCTTAACTTTGTTGATTACATGGGAACCAGTGTTTCAAGATATGGCCATAAGCCATTTACTTTTGTTCAGACAATAAAATAAAATATATTGTTAATTTCTGTATGAATTTCTGGGATGAGGAGTTATCACTATTAACACAATTTTTATTCTGACTATTGTCCTCATCTTTGTTGTTTTTCTCACAATGATTCAAACATCATGAGCTCCAACCTTTCTTAGGTGTATATCAATGTGGGTAACCTACAGAGAATTCTGAACTGAACCCTTTATTTAATCTAGTTCTTGTTCTTGCTAATTGTAACTCTTACTTTCTTGTCTGAGGAAATCTCAATGCATCCACTCTCCAAATATGACAAAATATTCCTCAACATTTGTATGTTAATAATTGCTTGACAATATGCAAGCATGCATGAAGTTATTTTCTTAATTATATATTTATAACACTTACCTCAGGATTTGCTGCAACATCTTCACTGTCAGACTGGAATATATAAAAAACAAAAATTATTTCTTTCTAATCAAAAATTTATCATCTTCAAGAACTGGGTTTTCTTTAAAAAATGAAATTTGTTTGAACTGATTTCAGCACATTAAACAGTTTTAGCTTTGCCACACATAATGGATTAAAAATGTAAAAATGTTCTTGGCTTGATGTATTCCAATCTATGTTAGAGAAGTGACTCATATTTGTGTCCATTTGAAAGTTATATAATTTAAATATTCCTGATTTGAAATGATACTCCATTCCCAAACTGACATAAAAATGGTAAAATTTAGTCTCAACAGATTTACATTAGTCTAATTGACTAGAAATTATTATATTTCAGGCTTTGTGAAAATGGAATAACTGAATTAATCTGACAATAAGTCAAATTAAATAGTTTATGTTGTCTATTTATTAACTTATTTTTAAATATTCAGTTTTGCAACAGGGCAATAATTATCCTATGAAATAAGAAAAACTATAAATATTTCAATGACCCAACTTTAGTAAAATTACCTACAAATATCCTTTTTAACATCCATTCTCTAACTTTCACTCTAAATTATCCATAATTTTTTCTTTTGTTTGATGGATTTGTTATGAGGTACGAAATAATAATAAATCCCTTTACTCACTCCCTTCATATTTGGGTAAGCTGAGAAAAAGATGGAAATAAGTTTGCAAGCCTATTTGAAATTTTTTGACCAATGAAAATCTTGTCTCAACAGAAATTAGCTGAAGAAGAAAGAGCAGAAAGTCATGAGTCTATGTGAAATTCGTTTTGATATAAAACGAGGAAAAAAGTTAAATTAATTAATAAGAAAAGAGTGTCTGAAGTCGTGTGAAAGGATTCGTTTCTGTTCATTGCATCCAGAGTTGAAGTTTTTACCAGTGACAAATTACTCACCAATTATATTATTGGCCTTAACCAAGCATGTGGCACTTCAAAGAATTTTCCATCTCGTTAAGGTACATTCATTTTAATTTAAATAATCCAATTGATGCAACTCTTATTTCTATTTTAGATGCAGCCTATATATCATTCTATATATCAATGTCTAAATGCCACTAAATAATAAAAAATTTACAAAATATGTAACCTTGATTTTTAGAGTCATCTTCTTGTCTTAAATGTAATGTTTATTTTCAAAAGAAACAAAAGAAAATCTTAATAAATATTGTGAATATTTTTACTATTAACAATTCTGAAGATCAACACAGAATATCAACTATTCTAGAGTAGAAAGATCTCTACCAACTCTTAGCAACTTACAGGACAAAATAATTAAGAGATTTTTACTTGACAGGAGATGTAGTATTTGTAGGTAATTTTGTCATTGAAATAAATTAGTTAAATTCTGATTAAATATAAGCTTTATCAAATTAAGAAAAATCCATCTCAACATAAATATTAAAAAATGCAAAGAAAAATTTACTGATTTTAATTGTCAAGTACCTCTGTTTCTTTCAGTCCTGTCACTTCATCTACAACACTGAAAATAAACAAGAGAAAAAAAATCAACAACAACAACAAAATGATGAGATAAAAGAGGCAACTCTGTCCACAGCTTCTATGGGTCAGATATATATGTTCTCATTTAAAGTTAACATTCAGAAGAAAGGAAACTATGTTGAGAACACAATTTGGAATCTTGAAACTTTTGAGTTTATTTTGTTTATGCTCTGTGTTTTTCTACTATTAAATCTATTTTAATTAAAGGAGATAGATATTATTTTTGACTCTTTTATATTTTCATATTCTCCCATCATTCTTTATTTCAGCATAAATGAATAGCAGAAGTTATAAGGAATTAAATGAATTAAAGTCACAAGTTATAGTTTGCAAAACTTGTTAGCCATCACTTTGTGTTATATGCTTGGAATTTCCTTTAAATTGAATTAAGAAAACTGTAGAAGAAACTGTACATCCATGCAGGTCATGAAACCCAAAAGATTCAGGGTTAGGGTAAAATGGGATTCGTTTAGCTAATAGGTAATTAACATGAAGAGAGCTATAACTATAGCTCATGGACAACTTTGAGTTAGTGCACATAGAATATCTATGGCTACTAAGTTTGATCCTCATAACAAAAGCTATTAGCAAACTTGAAACTTTAACGTTTCTAATTTTTTATAACAAGGATAGGTTTCTTCTCATTTTTGTAATTTATATTATTTTTGTCTCTGTAGTACATTAACTAAAAATATTCAGCTTCACATTTAATTTATTATATGTTTTCAATTACCAGTAAGATCATTAATCTTTCCAAATTAAACATTTTAAAAAAATTAGTATTTTATATCCTATCAACATCATTTGCTTGACAAGTTGAGACGAGTTATATTTTCTTTGATTAGTTTTCAGTCATAAATTTTTGATCAGTAATCAACACTAAATTAAAATTGAAATGAAGTTTGTAGTTTTGATTTTTGTGGAATTCATAAAAAAATGCATTTCTTTATTTTTGTTGAATATTTTTGTTGAAAATTTTACATTGAGCATAAAGTATAAACGTGATATTTTCTCAATTTATTTTTATTTTCATGTTAGCTTAGTAATTAAGAAACTTCCTAATTAAATAAATCCCTTTTACTAATAATGGGCACCAGAGTATAATCAATAATAATAGAATAATAATAGAATAATAAAGAAAGGTGTATACCTATAACATGTGAAAAAACAAAACAAGAAGCTGAATATTTTTTAGCCTGTCATATATTTACATTTATATGCCATAAATCTGTTGCTGTAAAAATGATTCATTTCTATTCTTACCCTGTTTTATTTTGTTTTTCTGTAAACAGTCTAATAAGAAAGTTTCCTGTGTTGTTTGGTTCAAATGTTGAAGGTATAATGAGGTAGTTCCCTGGTGGAAGTTTGTGTCGGCCACAAACTTCTCGAGTGTTGATGAAATTAGGTGACTTATCACATGAAGCATGATATTTGAAAAAGTTCAAGTCTTTGATGTCTCCTGAATCTTTTTCATCCAACTACAAAGTGGAAAAAATAAGAATCTCTCAATATTTGGATGCATTTGTTAATCATTAGTTGTTGAAAAATAATTAACAAAACTATCAGGAAAGAACATAAATTATTGATGAATTATGTCATCTCTGTTAATGTCATTTTCTCTGTTAATGTCATCTTCTCTGTTAATGTCATCTTTTCTGTTAATGTCTGTTGATTATTGGACTTTAGTGCTTTTTCTCTACATTTTTGGCAAATTATTTTGAATCATTAAAATAAAATATTTTTTAGTAAACTTCACAGCATTTAAAATTTTTACAAAAATTACATGGTTCATTTTATTATCTGCTTACAAAACAAAAGCTTCTTAGCTTCAAAGCCATAATAGAAATTATAGAGTAAGCTTGTGACTACAAAAAAATATTTGCCACTTTTCTTTTCTTGTTATGCAGTAGAATATATTACTGAGCCCCAAAGAGGTTCAACAAATATTAACGATCTAAAAAAACATTTTTTTCTGTTAAGTTCTGATCAGAATATAGGAAGAAATTTTGGAAAAGTAGAAGAAAAGAAGATACATTCATTTGGTGCTTAGGCAAGCAATAGAATCATGTTTTGGTAACCGGAAACATAACTGACTGAGATTTATAATTTTGAAAGATTTAGTCTTGGCAATTTAGAAGTCTCAGGTGGATAAACTGACTGACAAAGAAAACTTGTTTCCTGCTGTGTCTTCTGTACCTCCAAAAAAACTTAAAATTGATTTATTGATCTACATTTCTAAGCAGAATTATTGCATCTAGTTATGCATCAATAAGATGTATTGTGGAAAGCACCAACAAAAGAATGTGTGAAATGTGAAAAATGACTGATGCTTGTCTTTCAGTCAGTTATGTGCCATGCATGATACATGCTTAGGTGATCATGTATCTTATAACACATGATTGATGAGGCTGATTTTTTTCCCGCATTATGTTGCCATTACTTTCTGTGGTAAACTAGTTG
Source organism: Acanthosepion pharaonis (assembly GCA_903632075.3). NCBI lineage: Eukaryota > Metazoa > Mollusca > Cephalopoda > Sepiida > Sepiidae > Acanthosepion > Acanthosepion pharaonis. Next base: position 187,575 of record CAHIKZ030001675.1, on the reverse strand, counting down.
CCATCCAAGGCTATAGAACCCAGTCTGTCCTGCTATTTACCCATAACTGGGGGGAGAAGAAGAGGATTCATACCCTTTCCCAAGGGTATTATAAGCACGTAAGTGAATGTAATGGATTTGACTGGAATCCAAACTCGGCTCTCCGATTCCTCAATCTGAGTGGCTAATCCATTACTTCACTCTGCCTCCTCTTTTTGTCTTTATTGTTTCTAAATTGTAAAGAGAACCAAACTAGAGCAGCTCACAGAATGCTTGAGACTTGGAAACATTATTAGTTTTATTTCTTTTAATCACACAAGTTATTTTAAACATAGATGGAAGTTTATTCTTTTTCCGACTCAATTCAACAGACTTGAAGGAGCGCTCTGCAAGACTTTTAAACATTCATGATGCCTAATGCACAACAATATGGATTGGTAAAACAATCTCTTAATATATATATATATATATATATATATATATATATATATATATATATATTGCTGAAGAGTATACTTGAGCTAAACCAGTGTGAATTTAAAATAAAATTAATCAAGAAAATTGAGGATATCATTAAAAGATAAAGATGCGGTAGAAGATTTTTTTTTTTCAAACAGAGAAGACACTAATGAGATAACTGATAGCTTCAGCTTTAAAACAAAAATGTCCACTGCCACAAAAAGAACTGGAGAAATTTGAGGAAGAGCTTTTTAATGTAGTTAATAAGTTAGAGTTTAGAGAGGTTAGCAATAGATTTTCAGAAGCGTTTGAAGGAAGATGCTAAAGAGATTAAAAAATATCAAATAACATGTCTATCAAGGGGGATAAGTTTCAGAGCTTTTATATTTTGGTGAAGGCTATAAGAAATAAATTTAAGAAAGCAACCTTGGACTGGGAGAAAGATATCAACAAGGAAGCGGTAAAAATCATGGCAAAATTAAAACTTGATAACAGGATAGAGAAAGTGGAAAAAAAACAATAATAAAAAAACCCAGCAATAACAATACTTGAGAATCACAAAATGCATGTTAGAAGTAAAGCCCAGTGTAGGCTAATTAATCCAAATAAAAACCAGGTTGGGAAGGTTAGTAAGATAAACAAGGAAAAGGTTGTGTAAGAAACTCAAAAACATATTGAGTGTTAACCAATTGAGAAACACCAAAGTGGCCATTGATTTGTTTGATAATATAGAAAGTCATTCTGGTTGTCTAAAGAGCGTAAAACTTGAGTAATGACTCAAAATGTCCTTTGTTAGGTGTTGACATTGAGAAGCGCTTTTTGCTCTGTCTGGGTAGTTTGAGTTTTGAGCATTTTACTGTGTATGTAGGTGTCTGTCTTTTGATCTTTCTTTTTTCTTTCCTTGTTTTTTTTATTTCTTATCTAAGGAGGTTAGTTTTAAACAAGTTCTCCCCATGCAAGGTAGTAAAACTACTGAGACACAACTGGTTACTAGGTGTGACAGAGTTAGAAATAGAAATATTACTAAGGAGTGAGAACAAATGAAGAGTAATCAGAAGGACAGTAGATAGCAATTATTGATATTTCATTGAAATTTTTGCAGATTAAAGTTGGCTGGAAAGCATGGAGCCAGAAAGGAGTTCCACAAGTGAGAAGTGCGTGAAAAGAAACTATTAGCATAGAATTTATGGTTACATCTAGCCAACTTAATTGTAAATTGGTGAGACCTTGTCACCAGTCTAGTACTGTGCTTAAATTTAAAGAGTCCATGCTCCATAGCAAAGTGCTCATCTAAACAATTATCATGAAAGTATTTATAGAAAAGCAAAATGGAGGTAACCTTAAGATGGTGGGAAAGTGGCTGAAGCTAAGACTCGACCAGGATCAATAATATTACTGATTCTTCTTTGGATTTTATCAAGGAGCTCTAGATAAATAGCAGGAGCTCCGGACCATATATGGCATATATATATATATTTTCGTTAAATAATTTAGACATGTTCTATCTACTTATTCTTGATAGGATCCTTTCATATTTGTGGACAAACTTTTTATGCAGTTATTAAAAGACAAGAGGAAACATGGTGTTAGCTCATATTGTATTTATTTCCAAGTACTATCGACATTGCATAATGTCATCATCAGGGTATTGTTAATTATAGAGTAAGTATTTAGTATTCATGGTTGTGAAGGACAAAAATTGTTGTGGTCATCCAAAAATTACCATTTTTATATGTGGAGCCAGGAATGCTGTGTCAAGGCTTGGGTTACAGACACCGTTTAAGGGTGTGGGTGGGGAGAGTAACTAGGTATGCTGTGGAAAAATTCCATCCTTGAGTTTACATATGAACTTAATACTACTAACAAAATTCCCTTTCTTGATATACTGATTAACATCAATAATAATAAGTTTACCATCTCCCCATATAAAAAACCTACCAGCATAAATTCCTGTACTCTTAACTATAAAAGCAAATGTCCAAATTACTATAAAATAGTTATTATAAAAAACCTAATAAACTGTGCAAAAATTAATTCATCCACAAATCAGATCCTCTACAGTGAACTTAAAAGTATAAAACAAACATTCATCAATAATAAATTCCCTAACTACATCATTGACAAGAAAATAAGATCCTCCATCAGAGACGTCTGTACAAAACATATAGAATATAATGCTCATCTAACTAACCCTAAACATATCCACCTTTTATATTGTAACCAGATGCATGCTAATTAATAAAAAAACTGATACATCCACCACAGATCATAGTTAAAAAAAAAATAAAATAAAACTTATTATATACTATACTAAATCCACTATATCTAATAAAATCACTTGTAATGACTCTTCCCCAGCCACTTGCATGTTGCAGAAAACCAACATCGTTTATAAGTTTAAGTGTCCTCTTGGAGATTGCATCTCCAATGATAAAAATAATATCTATGTTGGACACATGACAACAATGCTATCACATAGGCTATGTCTTCACTTGAATAACACATCCAATATTTCTAAACAGTTACAACATACCTGTCCACATTTGCAATTCAGGAAAATACCTCTATACTTTTTTATGAAAAGAATAAACGCAAACTAAAAATTCTTGAAGCTATTTATATCAGAAAATTGCAACCAAACCTCAATAAAATTAATTATGAATACTTCACAAACATTTTGAAATATGTACAATAGATAGTCTTTAAATGTTAGCACTTGTCATTAATAGTTTTGCTTTATCTAGCAACTCCTCAAGCCGGGAACTTTTCTACAACATGCCTAGTTACCTTCCCTTAAACGGTGTCTCTCAACCAGCGAGGACACAGCGTTCGTGACTCCACATATAAAAATGGTAATCTTCAGATGACCACAACAATTTTTGTCCTTCACAACCATGAACACTAAATATTTACTCTATAATTAACAATACCCTGATGATGACATTATGCTATGTTGAAAGTACTCAGAAATAAATACAATATGAGCCAACACCGTGTTTTCCTCTTGTCTTTTAATAACTGCATAAAAAAGCTTATCCATGAATATGAAAGGATCCTACCAAGAATAAGTAGATAGAACATGTCTAAATTATCTAACAAAACTTGTCTTAATATATATATATATATATATATATATATATATATATATATGTGATGATTTATTAATAAATCCATAACTTGAGATGTTATTATCTGAATTTTTATATGAAATATTCACAGTATAATTTTCAGTCTATATGATTAATAATCATCATTGAATTAAGTGAATTGACAAGGAAGGAGGAGACTATGTTGAAAAATAAATATTTGTTGGGTAAAATGAATGCCTTTTTATGATTAATATGCTTATTGCCATGGCTTTTACTATTAAGTACTATAAAAATAAAATAAAAACTACTATAAATTATGAAATGTACTTTTGGGGGTGAAAATTGATTTTCAACTTTTCAAAATAATTCAATCTTTAGTTTCTTTCAGTATTCTTTCTTCATCAGCCATTTTAAAAATCACATCTAACCAAATTTTTTTGAGATTTAACAACATTTTTACTGATTTGATGAGGGCCATTCATTAAATATAAAAACTGAAATAAATGCAACAGAAAGATTCAGTAAATTAATAGTCATAAGAAAATGGAAGAATGTTAGAATCGCTCACTTTATATATCATGTAGCCAATAGTCAAATTCTCAATTCCTTCTTTTCTCTTCTTGCGCCTGTCTTTTTGCAAAAGTCCAATTATCAAAGTACACAGGTCATCATCATCATCATCATCAACATCAGTTAACATTACCCTATACTGAGGGTTTGTCCAGAAAGTATCTGAAATGGAAATAAATGTTTTTATAATTTCTAGCAAATTAGTAATTAAATATATACAGCATTTGTTCTAAGAATGAAAATGGAAAGATTCATGCTAGGAATTTAATATGTTCTTTTGTTTTACATTTCATTTCCTTTTTTATATAAATCTCCAAATCTCTTGGAATTCTGATGTCATCCATTAACAAAGATTGGATCCAAATATAAATGATAAAGCAAGAGAAGGTTTATCAAAATTAGTTTCTATTTTTTAAAGTGATGACATCTTGCAGTCACACTAAAGTGTTACATTTTAAAATTAACAAATAAAATTTGTCCCATTATAAAAAAAAATAGTTGTACTGTTTGCCTGTCAACTAAAAGAAGCCAAAATATTTGTAGTATGTGATTAATGCCAAAAAATGGTCGAAAATGAATTTAATATCAACAAGGAACCTTTGTTCTCAGAGAAGGTGATTTGTGTAGAACCCATTATGTACTGGACTCATCCTAGATGTTACTAAAACAGACTTTACACTAAATGTCACACCAGAGCATCAGAAAAGTGGGTTAACCTGGAAATTGACCTCACCACCAACTTGTAAACAGGTGACTTTCTGACCACAATATATAAACAGATAATACACCCATTTGTCCCCTAGCAGATGATGAGAAGATATAACCCACCCTCCACATGCACACACTAGAAAAGAAAAAGATTTACTTATATAGTTGATGCAGCCGCCAGCATTAACTCGAGGTATCCAACTGCCAGATTCGAGTGTCACTTCCCATTTCTTCTTTGAGTTAGCATTCAGTTCTTCTTCATCCAAGGAATCAGGAGCCAAGTTGCAGATTTCAAGCTTCTTGAAATGATGGCAAAAGTCTTGAAATGACATCCTGAAAACACAAAATCCCCAAATGATTTGAATTATTAATACAATATATATTTTTATAGCTTACTACCATAGTTATCATTACTGAACTTCAATTCAAAATCTTAAATGAATCTGGAACACTATTTACATTATTTGGACTATTGTCCTCCTCATCTTTGTCGCCATATTTATTACAACGTTTCGGCCATTGTATACTCCGGCCTTCTTCAGATGGTTGAAATGTCGAACTTAACCTTTTATTTTGCTCATTGGGGTAGACTGTTCTAGTTCCATGCACCATGTTTAATGGATGTCAGTTGTCAGTTATCTCCTGTTAATTTCCCTCTGAAAGTTCTCAACTGCCTTTTACGGGTTATTGAAATCACATTCTTTGGGTCCTGTCACTGGATCTAACTAACGCCTTTATCCACTGTGCTATGTATCTTCAAGGAGAACACATGCCACACATTCTTTTTTATATATATATATATATATATATATATATATATATATATATATATATATATATATATATATATATATATATATATATATATATATATATATATATATATATAATTTAAAAAAATTAGGTTTTGGTTTTTGAAACATTTTTTATTTCTGTGTCACAATGAATACATATTTTTAAAATATAAAAAATAAATCTCAACGGTGTATCAAATATTTTTAAAAAAAATAAATGTAAAAGAACTCTGGATTATAAATCTGACTGTTCTTTCTTTTTATTTTATTTATTTTGATATATATATATATATATATATATATATATATATATATATATATATATATATATATTTAAGTTATGAAAAACTTGGTAATCCATATGGGCAATTCCAAGGAGGATGAAATCTTGAGAGCTCAATGTAAATCCAGAGCTAATATTTCTTTCTTTCTCTTTACTTCCCTCTCCCTCTTCTTTCTTTTTCCTTTTTCTTTTCTCCCTTCTCTCCTCCCATTTCAATAGGTCATGGTCTGGTCACTCCTACTCCCCCAACACTAAGTATGATTGAGAGAGATATGAAATTAAACCCTCCCTAAACTCTACCATGTCTCTTTAACTACTCCTTTTGCACTCTCTGTTAAATTACAAAAATTTACACTACCCATCAATTTTAATTTCATTTTTCGTTTCATTTTTGGAAGTGCTATCTGATGAAAAAGGGCTCTGGTGAAATAAATTATTATAATGGGATCTTAAAGTGGTCTGTTTTTCTTTAAAATATATGTAGTAGAGATATATTTGTAGTTGTATGAGCGATTTTGTTTTTGAACCGGATAAACCTACATGCATTTACATAATTAATAAAATTTCAAATGTCTGTCAGTTACTGAATCGATTTCTGATTGAAAATATATCTGTCTTTTATACTATTGAAAACTTAATAATTGACAAGATAACAAGGGAAGTAATTCATAAAAAAATAACATGAATTATTTCCCTTGTAAATCGATATACATTTTTTTTTTAAATTTCAATCCGAAAAGAACGTCAAACGACGGTTTTATTGATGGAAATAGTCTTATAAAGGGAGGCGGGGTAATGAAACAAACGCCGATTACAGTTTACATCAAAACGTTCTGTATATAGGGACGCTCGGCATTTAAAACTTAAATTCATATATAAATTCCTTTAAAAAAAAAGTCTGAACAAATCAACTACAGACAATTCTTTTTCCATCCTTAATTTCACTCTTGTGACTAATTCAATATTCAATATTTGCTAAAGTTACTGTAGTCGGTCATTTCTAATTGTTTTTTGGCTAATAAAAATGTAAATAATATTCTTATTCTTAATTACAACGGATCTGTGCATTCTTTGGTGTTTGCTTTTCTTTTCTGTTTATCCTTGAGTTCTTGGCACGATGAATATTTGAAGGCAGAGGATTCCACAAAGGCCAAAAACTCTATTTCATAAACTGGAATCGATTTAAATACCAACTCACCATGTAATATGCATTATTCTCGTAGAGGTGAATAATAGGAAAAACAAAACCAAAAAACAAAACAAAACAACAGGGTAGACAAACAAATTATAAAACAAAACAAAACGCTACAGACTGTATAAAAAAAAAATGTTCAATTTCAAAAATCATAATTAGGGAATTATCCGATTTAAATGAAATTCCCAGCAATTATCTATTAACGAATAAATTATATTCTGTATAGGTTATTATTTTATTAGAAAGCTTTGTGGGAAAAAAAGGTGTGTGTGTGCGTGTGTGCGTAGGGGGTCACTTTCACCCCCTCCAAATTTGATACATTGGGGACACTTAAAATTGTGGGGTGATGAAAAATATTTTTTTATGTAGAATAATCTCTAAAGATATTATTTCACTTTCAGTAACAATTTTTGCAATATCAAATCAGAACATCTTGAAAATTTGGCCTGTAGCGGTTGCTATGATTTTCCACGTCCACATTTTATCCGCCTGCGATCACTACTAACCTACAACCAGATTTCAATGACCTTAAACATCGGATTAAAGAGGACATTTCAATGGTTTTTCACCAGAGGCCAAAAAAGGGATTAGATTTTGAGTTCGTGGACATTTTATTCATATGAGAAAATTTCAAGTGTTTCTAGGAGTATTTTTTGTGCTGATTTCAAATCTGAAGAGATCTTCAGGCTAAATGTGCGCACTGCTTCAGAAAAGGGGAGATAATACAGGGTGTGTCATTTACGGAAAAAGTCCATTTTTATGGTTTACTTCATGTAAAATGAACTTTAAATAAGTTTTTTAGCACATTTAAGTTTTCATATCAACAAGAAGCTGATATATATATGCTCTTATATTATGTGTTAATTTATTTAATCAGGAATTTTCAGCAAATAAAATGACTTGCATAAAGCCATAACAATGAAAACGTTACTTTCTATTGTCGTGTGAGTTTCTCAAATTCGAATAACCTCGTAAAACATTGCAATGTACATTAATTTGATAAAAAAAACATGAAAAACCTTTATATATGTTTCCAAATCTTGTGCCTTCCAAAAATCATAGATGGAAGAACTGTTTTCAAATACTTCTGTTGATTGACTTTTCTTCATTTTGGACTGCCATTTACTTTTTGATGAAATTTTGTCACACATACACATTGACTGATATAGAAATCTTAATGTTTAGACTAATTTTGACTATATATATAAAAAAATATTGTAATAAGAGTTTTTTTCAGTTATGTTGAAATAATTGTTATCAAGTAATACATTTATAAAAGGAATTGAAAAATAATTGATTGTCCTCTAATCCTGCAAGCTCATCTTATCATTCGCCCTCTGAGGAGTCAGAATCTTCTATTTCAGTAATCTGCTGCATTTCATTATTTTTTTAAGTACATTAAAACAATCTATACACTGGCAAAGGTCGGTAGAAGGCAGTGTTTGACGAACACAAGAACAACGTCTGGAGTTACAGCTGTTCTTCTTACAGTTACACTTTACTAAGTTCATCAAGGTAGATGGAGTTTTAGGAAGGCTGCTCCAATGAACAATGAGTTTTTGATCTTCACATTTCCAGCCATGATTTGTTGCAGAAGGAGCATTAATATTAATGTGAAGACATTGTCGCCAAATGGTAATTTGCCCTTTCTGCATGTAACCGTAAACTATTTTGGCAAGGTGGTAGAGTATTATCCAATTTTCCAGACATATGAAAAATATTAAAATGAACAGTATTTACAGAAGAAACATTTCTCTGTCCAAATAGACAGCACACAAATTTTTCTAGTTGCTGAAACAAATCATCTGTCAGGTGCCAGTTGCAGCCTAAATGTGTGAAAGTTTGAAGAAATTCCTCTGTTTCTTTCATTAACTCAAAGGGTTTTATTTTACCCTTTCCCTTAAAGCAGCTAACAGTATCACAGCCAGTGAATGCACGCAAAGAAAGTAAGGCACTTGAAAGAGCAGGTCCACATTTCTTTGCAACTGATTTAATAGAGATCAAACAAGATGATCGGTTGGTATTAGTAGCCATATATAAATCACAGCTTAATTCATTTTGATGAGCAAGGCAAAGAAGAAAAACATCCGTATCTAGAGTCTTAATGATAATGGAAGGAAAAGCAGTTGATGCATGCTTTGCATGAAGCAAAAGAAGGGTATCGGCTTCTTCATGGTCAGTTGTCAATTCTGGCAAAGTTTCTGTGATTACTTCATTTGTGTCACTATGAGGACACAGCATGAAACATCCTTGGCTAAATGAAGCAATCACAGTTTTTCCATGAAATTCTTCTGCTGGCAATTTTTTCCAATGCATCAACATAAATAAGATGAGGGATTCTTTATTTTCACCAGACATGAGGAATTTTCGAAATTGTACCGGTGTTTTCTGTTTTTCATTCAGAGCACATAACAGGTGGCATGGGGTAATCAAACGGCGTCTTCTTTCAGAGTCTTTAATACTCCATGGATTGTACTTATCACAGACAAAGTCAACTCTTGATGACATATAAGTAGAAGTAAGCTTGATTACATATCTAAAAACATAAATATTTAGCTCACCAAACCTTGATGGAACATGGTCTGCAAGCTGTTGTATTACTGCCATTCCATCTAATATCAGTGCTGCATTTTTTGGAATATTGTTAATTTTCATATCAGGAAACTTTACAAGTAAATAATGAAATAATGCAGCTTTGTTGGTAAGCTGCAAAAGAAACCATCAATGTTACTTAGGCTAGATGGGAACTCTGAAAGGCAATGTGAAAAATTTCTTCCAGGTCAACTTTTCGGGTTCTTGCTACTATAAGAAGCCTAGTGAGAAGGGGCTTTATCTGCTTTCAAGCAATCTGCTTCCTTCTTGCTCTTTTGTTGTGAATGCTTTTTCTGAAGATCACTAAAAGTTTTTATCTTCATTGATTTTAATGGTGCATTCAACTCCACATTTTTCAAAATTAGTCGTTGTTGAACAAACTGATTAGAAATATTACAGCCTTGTTCATGTGCTGTCAAAATGTCATCTTTAATTTCAGAAGATGCTACTTGGCCAGATGCAATGTTAATTAATTCTTTTTCACAATATGAAAATGGATTTTGCATAGACTCAATAGACTGCATGACACTCTGAATATCTGCTTCATCCTTTTGATATCGAGAACTACTCAGGTCTTTTTTATTATGGCAGCCCTCTCCTTTTCCAGCCATTTCAGTACAGTTTTTAGAGATTTGAGCACGTTGATTAAAAGATAAAATCCAACGATGAACAGCATTGTCATTATTTGAGAATCCAATCTGCCCACCTCTGGTCTTGCTATCTCTATTCATTGTCTGTTCAATCGTCTGGTCCATTGCCGTCTGACTAAAGGGGTACTGGTTTTGTTGCTGAACAACAAAATCCCCAGCAGCAAGATGCTTTGCTATTGCAGGGTGGGTATCTGCAACAGCAAGCATCTTATAGATATAAACAGGAAGATATCTAGCATAGTTCACATGGTCATATGAAAAATACCAAGGTACCATTTCTGCTGCTGATTTAAGGTGAAGGGCCCAATCTCCTGTTCGTGTAGCACGAATAAAATGTAAAAACAAATCTGCCATATTCAAGTAACTCATCCAAAATGCAAAAGTTGGAAATTGGCTGCATCTCTCTTAAATAAATAACGATAGTTTGCTTTCAAACTCTTTAAAATCATTTGATGTGCAGAGATCTTGGAATTGTGTTTTGGGAAAAGCATAATATAAATTTTTAGAGACAATGCAATAAATTTAGCTTTTTCTTCTTCACTTTGTGTTTCAATAAAAATAGATAGGAGTTCCCTCCTTAAGGCTTCAGACATAATTTTTATGACTGACACTTCGATTATAGTGCCTGCCTTTCATGACTCCAGGTAGTGATCCTTGTGCCACTGTTTCAGCTTCAAGTAGGACATCAGCTAGCCCCGAATCTTCAAAGCGCTTTCCAATGACACTGAGAAACGACATGCAGGTGTGGAACTCACCAAGTCTGACAACTGTTTTTTGCATATACATGGCATCATTCCAACGTACTTGCTGTGCTTTAGCGTAAAATGCAAGATCAAATGTTAATACAATACATTCAGTTTCAAGCTCATCAGCAATAGCAAGACTTTTCAAAAATACTGCATTCACAGTACTTAGTTGAGTTGGGTTACCATTGACCACAGACAAATATCCAATATTGCTTTTTGGTGGTATTTGGTCCTGTAATAAAAGAATATTGAAACCTGTCCAACCTGGAATTGGAGTAGTGTTTTGGTTGTCACTTTCACAGTGCATATTGATCATGGTCATAGCCAAATCAGTAATGGTCTCACAAAATGATTTAAATAAAGCATTTTGAATGCTGTCATTTGAAACTGAAGGTAGAAAAGGGCCTACTCTTTTTGCCACATAAGAGTTATTTCAGTAAAAGAAATAATTTTTTCATTCGTATTGACTTAAAATGTATTGCACAAATATTCGGGGAATTCATTTTCGCCGTATTTTAAAATTTTTGAATTTAAGGGAGATAACTACTGGCCTAAGAAACGTCATATTTACTCAATTATTACCTCCCTTACTTGATTTTTTATGCTCAGATTTACCGATAAAATATTCAATTTAAAATGCAATTTATAAAAAATGCGCAATTCTCACCTGGAAAACGTTTTAGATTTAGACTCTACGGCATCGAAACTCCCGAAATCAAGTAAAATCTTTTCATATAAATTTTATGTCCACGGAATGAAACGAAAATCAACCGTAGCCTATAGCCTACCTTCAGGATATAGGCGATCATGACTTTCCACAATTTCCTGTCTTTTGTGGCTCTTAGAAAATGTTTTCTTTATGTTACCTCCCCTAGACCTTGTTCTGCCACCCATTTACTCAAGCAGTACTAGGTAGGTTATGCGTTGTTTTCCTCTATCTCTCTTGACTTCAAAATGTTCTTTAAGTGTCAAATTGAGTGTCATTTTCTCTAAAACTTCGCCATTGCCCACATGTTCAAATTTTGGAAGATATATTTCAACGGATTTCAGTGTTGCCCTTTCCGCCCTCTGTTAAAACACTTTTTAGATATTTAAATGTTTGTATTTGTTTGATTTTGGCATTTCCAATTTGTAATTCGCGTGTAGACAACCATACATTCTGTAGGAGATCCTGTATTTTCTTTTTTATATCTTCTATCAACATTGTGTCATCTGCTTATGCTGTTAAGATTGTGGCTGCCACTAATGAATTCTGGTAGAACTGCTAATTCTCTCAAAATCACCTCACTATAAAGCTCGGTGCGAAGACGCATCCTTGTCTTACACCTCCATTTTTGTATATTTACAGAATTTTCTATTCGTATGCAGATTAAGGGGTTTTGCTCCAGGTATATGTTATGGATTATTCTAAATAGCCTTCCTAAATATATCCAGCTTACCTAACAATTCCAACAGTTCTTTGTGACGTATTTTATCAAACGTTTGCGTAATCTATTAAATATATATACACCCTTTTGCATCATTCTTTCTCATATCATTCCTTGATGCAGTTTCTTTAACAAAATATTGTCCTATTTTCGGTCTACTTCCACTACGTGCTCTAGTCATTAAAATAGAGATCATAATTTTTTTAGGCTAATAGTCAGATGGAGTTCACATTCGTTTGCATCTGGTTTCTTAAGCAAGTTATGGAAATGGATCTACTTGAATTTAACCATCAAATAAAATCAAAATTTTACTAAAAAGGAGACATTTAAATTATTTTAAATGCGTTTTAGAGTTTTTTAGCACAAATTTTGACGGTACCTAAAAAACAGAAAGAGATTTTTATTGTGATGCCTAAAATCTAATAATTCTCATTTTTATCCGTGTTTTTCCTGAATACATCTCAAATGCGCTTTATTTAATCGGTTAGTATTGTTATTACTTTAAGTTTAAGTCGATACTGAAAGAAATGTGTTTTGTTAATATTAAAAAAAAAATTGAAATTCAAAACACTACATTACTCTGGCCAATCAGAAGTCAGTATACAAAAGAAAATCAGCTAATTACTTGTACTACTCTATATAAATTACTACCACTACTCTATATAAAAAAAAAGTAACGAGTTCCATTTGTACTCTGTGGAGTAATGGATATCAGATGGGATTGAGGAATCCATTACATTCACTTACGTGCTAATATCATTGGGAAAGGTATGGATGGGTAAATAGCGGGTCAGACCGGGTTCTGTAGCCATGGAAATGGCAACCTACTGCGGAAAAAATATGCCTCGTCAGTCATGTATCGAAAGATACATGATCGCCTACGCGTGTATCACGCATGTCACATAACTGACTGATCCTATGGTAAAAATGGCTTATTCCATTGAAGTGTCAAATGACCTAGCATTTTCTTTTTCCTGATCAGCCCAGACCTGACCGTATTTAGAGCAGCTGATGGAAGTATAGGATATGCCTCCTCCTAGATCCTCTTGGCATAAGAAGGTGAGAGAGAGAGAGGAAGCTACCAGCAGGAAGAGAAGACCATGGCACAATCTGTCCCTGCTTCACCAGCAAGAAAAGAAGGGGTACCAGTAGCTTCACAAGGTAAGGCAAAGAGCCTTCCTCTCCCACTAGGGCTCCGCCATTTCCCTCCACAGCCCATCGCAAAAAAAAGAGAGCCTAAAGTGGAAAACATTTGTAAAGTGGACAGGCTGGAGGCGAGGGGGACCTGTCCTTCCATAGAAGGTCCTCTTTAAATGTACTACTGTTGACGGGAAGTCCACAGAGGACGCCTGGAACTTTCCTGAGGCACCCTCATTAGGAACTCTGGAGGGAGATTGAAGGTATGGCACCTGATATCTACCGCAAAAGAAGTTCAGAATGGCTCAGGTTGAGTTGCCTAGGCTCACAAGACTTTCAAAACATTATTCGGGTAGGGCTCATTTTTTTCTCCATCCCACTTTATATAGGGATGTAAATATAACTTTTCCGACGGACGTAGGCGGTATTGTTAAAGATGGACGGATTACGTCCGACATGGGCCCTGGTAGCCCAGAAAATGGCTAACAAGTTGGCATGTTTGAATGCGAGGGGTTTGAGGGATCGGAGTAAAGCGACCCGCCTGCTTCGTGATCTTCTGTCTTTCGATTTGGATGTGGTTGCGATGCAGGCGACATCGATGCTCGCGTGTTGTCTAACAACTTTGTTATCTATTTAGCATACGGGCACCGGCGGACCAGAGATGTTTCCTTGCTGGTGAACCGTACCCTGGGCATGAGGGTGGACCTTGTTCATGTCGATAGTGGGGTGAGGGCCGATATTGCCGTGAAAAATCGTTCGTTTCGGGTCATTGTGGTTTATGTGCCCAACGACCAGACGGAGCATTGTTCGTTCTTCCGTCAGTTGGGGGCCATTTCTGGTAGATCCGGCGCGCCTAGTTTTAACGGCGGACTGCCTCCTGGACCACAAGTTAGATAGGGGACTGGGAAGCTAGCGGGAGGTTGCGTGATCGTAGCCGAGTCGATCTGATCGACGAATTTGGTCTCGTCGATAGTTAACGGGTCAATCACCCTGGGCGGGAGATGTGGACATGGGCTCTTAATTGACCCTCTACACGGGTAGTCAGCTACCTGGATAGAATGTTAGCGAGAAGGGTCGATTTAGATCGGCTAGATCCCACATTCCACTGATTAGGCTATTCAGAACACAAACTTGTTTATGACCGAATGGCTTTAGACACTAGTCCTAGAATGGCTGGGCACTGGAAGTTCAACTTGTTGTTACTGGACAGGGAGGACTTCCGACTACAGCTGACTAGATTGGTACAGTGGTTGTTACTGAGGCGGTTATTGAGAATATTGGTGGGAGAACCTTAAAGATAGGATTAGATCTTTTACCACTGAATTTAAACAACGACTTGCCCAAAGGCAAGGGGGGATACCCTAGAAAAAAGTTTAGCCAAACAGGCCTTGGATTATTTGGTTAGCGAGCACTACCGGGGTAAGTTAGTCAGACAAACAAAATGTCTAACGAAGTCGGGAGCATGAGTGCAAAATTGTGCAAGGAGGAAATACGTCGAGGTTCCGATCGCTACATTCGTGAGGTGGACACTTCGGATGGTGTATGAGCGTGTTTGTGTGTGTTTGTTCTGCAAGCCGTGAAAAGAAAATATTTCTCTTGTGGGTTATTGTAGCCCTGACCAAGAAATGATAGAATAAAGATAACATTGAAAATCGAATGTCACGGCCAACACAGTCAGAGGGTTTCCGATAACATGAGAAATTTGTGACTGTCAGTCCGGACCAAATACGTAGAGTGACGTTTCGATATAATGATCGATAGGCAAACCTTCAACGTCATTCCTGTTTGGACGTTGATGATCAGAAGCTTTTTGCCAGATTTTTTTTTAATTATTCGTCTTCCTTTTACATGGTTGTAAAGCTAACATTCCCGAGATACAGGATTATATCTATTCTGAGACCGGCTAAGAATTTGAGACAAGCCACCGGTATCCCCACCTGTGGCGGGGTTTTCTCGGTTGAGTAACCCCCAGTAAACCGATAGTTACACTGAATGGCGGAGGAAGATGTCTAAAAAGGCTGCGTTTATTCATTATCTTCAGCGCATTTTATTGCAAGTGACTATTTTGATAATCATCCGAAATTTGGTTGGTATGCCGTTCTTTGAAGGTGACTTATGCGCTTGCTTTTGCGCACTGCATGATAAAAGAAAGACAAATCATTTGGTCTCCTTAGGGTTTATACGCCCAACAACGACAGGAAGCGTGCTGTTTGTTTGTTTTTTGTTTTTTGTTGGATTTACTCTTTCGTGACAGTGAAACTGGTAGTTTTAGTGAGTGTTTGTAATCATGTCAGGTAATACCAAAAAAAAAAAAGAAAAAAAAAGAAAATTACACAATTGCACAATAAATGCAAAGGCAATATGCAAAGAAGATACGTATCCGTTAAAAACTTTTATCGATAATCAAAGGATTTTAAAAGAAGCATATAAAAACTGTTTAATTGAATTAAATTTAGTATCAACATGTATGAAAGCTGCCAGGAATTGATAAGATTTGAAGATAAATTAAGAAAAATACAAACCAAAATTCTCCGTCGTCGTCATTTATTAGACCCATGTCTTTCTTTTCATGATCGGGAATAAAACGCCATTCGGGTGATCTAAGAAAAACAATGAAAATTAACATTAGCAACCATCAAGTTTAACAATGATGAACGTAAGAGAGATTTGTTCTCTTGTTTTTCATTCACATCTCTACATTTTAGGCGTTCATATTTGTGTTTTTCGAAAGTCGAGAAAATTTCAGGAATATTTTTCAACTCTCGTTGTGTTGAGTGATGAATTTTAAAAAGGAAAAACAGATTTGCGTCACACTGTCGCTTCTTTTTGTTAATGCCGACTACAGGAGAAATCGGCAATTAATATTCCGTGTAAATTAAGCTCTAATAATGAATAATGGTACTTACTGATCACTCCACGGTCCATTCCATTCGCTTTCTCCCCAAGGGTTACGGATCCTTACCATGAGGATCTTGCCATTAATACTAGGTGTTTTCAGACCGTTCTGGAACGCAGAATATTAAGAAAGATTTGGAAATAATTTTAAAGACATGAGAAATAATGAAATGAGATTTGAGCAAGCATAACGAAACTTTTTTGTATGGCGTGGGGAGTTGGCAAATTGGCAAACTTTTTGCATTTCATGTGTCAATTTTATGTTATGTTCAGATTCGACATACAAATATTATACTATAATTAATTCTTATAACGTACTTACATAAATTTATTTAGCAATTTATAAAACATTGATTTCATATAAAATAAAGTTGAGTATTAATTCTGTAAAAATATTATTTGAAGATGATTTTATTTTAATACTAAAGAATGTTATATCACAAAATATTACCGTAAATTAACGAATATTAACTGACATTTGTGACCTGAATTAGCCACGGTCAGGGTCCATGCTCTTCTTACGAAATATAAAGGAGGGTGAATATGGCGAGAGTAAGTAACTTAAATTTACAGAAATTTTCTGATGAAAAAAAGAGGAGATGAAAAAACAGTAAAAAAATCCTAATAAAATCCATGCAATAAAGAAAATATTTCATATTAGAATTTCTAAACAAAAGAATATTACTAGAAATTTAACAGCCGAAGAAGACAATATTTGCTTATCCTTATACCCGCCAATAATAATCCTAGTAGATATTCTAATTCTCTGAGGATTGCTTTGTTGTAAATGTTAAATTCGATGAGAAGATACTTTCTTGTCTTACGTCCTTTTCTATTTTTGCGTACTTAATTCATTTTCTATCCGTATGCAGACGGTTTACTCTCAGTATTATATTCTGTATTATTCTAATATCTTTCCTAAATAAGTCAAGTTTTCCTTGCAGTTCAAATAGATCTTTGCGTAGTCTGTCGGAGTTAGCTCCTCCTTTAGTTCGTTAACCGTTTCACCAGGGGTCTCTCTTCCCCGGGCTATAATTACTCGCTGACCCTTCGCCTCTTCCTCTTTTTCCTCAGGCTTTCAGCCTTACCATCTCGCAGATGTGAACGCTAACAGAGACAGCGTTTCCCCAAATGCTGGGAACACGCTAAGCACAATACACGTACGTACGAACACTCATCACAACACACACACACACGCATAATATTCACCACACGCACTCTGTCCATGTAACTTGTAACCTTTCTTGTTATTAATACATATATTTGTTTACATATCGGTCTTGTGTTTGTTTTTCTTTGCCTTCTTTGGACTTAATTAAAGTCCAACTTTCTCATGTAGTTGGACCGGCTAGCAGGAAAATCTTAACCCCACATGTGTTCTTCTACATCTAGTCAACAACATCGTAGACACGGTCCTCTACAAGTCTATAAAACCTGGGTATACATACTTTTGCATTTGTATTGCTTTCTTTGATATAATTCTGATAATAAATATTGCATTTCTTGTTTCAGTGCCTTCAACGAAACCGCACTATTTTGCTACGTGCTATATTCATTAGAATTCGGATAGGCTTCGTTCTGTGGCTCATTTAGTTGATTGTGCGATGGAGTTCATTCATTTGCACCTGGTTTCTTAGGCAGCGCTTCAAAGATGACTCTACTATAAGTTTTTTTTTATGTACACCTCGTGTATTTGATATTCTTTCTTTCTTCACATTTGTTATTGAGCCATTCTATAAATATTTTATATTTTAGTAGTGCAAAATAATTATTTAATCATAAATTAAAACGTGTAAATAGATATTAAAGAATGCCAGACGGTCTGGGGAAAAATATTACAATTGTTTGAATTTCTATTTTTAAAATTAACGCGATTAAAGAAGCACGAAGATTATTTCTTCTATATGAATTGTTGTGGATTCATTTTTTGAATTTGGAAATATATATATTGTGGTCTCATACGCCCGTAAAATTAAGGTCTCTGAGAGACTCCCATTTTCTTATAAAGGGAGACTGACGGCCAAAGAAAGGTAGAAAGTACTCAGATTTTAAGTCAGGAGGAAGTGTCAAAGCAGAAGGGAGCCATAAATCTCTCTACGGTGAAGGAACCACCAAGATGAACGGAGACTAAAATTTCAACCGGAAAGGCAGATATTCGGGGGAAAATGCATTTGGGCTGTTTCCAGAGAGACATTTTTAAAGGAAGTGAAAGCTTAAACTGAACTTTTCTGTAAAAGGAAAATATAAAAAGCCCCTAGACATCAACCATTTTAAATCTATCAAAGCTCTTTCGTACATTCTTATTCCGTTTTACAAATGAAGTGGCTGCACCTCTTGTATTTTCTGACTTATCTAATTTTTTGCTTTGCTTTCTCAGGTATTTTTTGTCATTTTCGAAAATTGTAATCTTTCTTTGTCATGTATATTCTACATTTACGCAGACAGACTTTTTTTTTTTTAAAGAGAATGAAACAATTCCTGCATTTTTCTAAGAATAAAAATAGTAACATTTTTTTGGCTAACATTTTAATTTTGGTTCTAAATACAATATTTGTCTTTGTTATTTTTTAATTGTAGTACTAACTATATCAATAACTATCTACTGAATAATTCTAAGCAATTCAAGAACTTTATACAAAAAAAAACTTGTATAGCAAACCGTATTCGTTTTTCTTGTCTCTTCTTGTGAAAAGGTTTTCAATTTACGAAGTGAATGTGTTATGCATTATCTGCTAGTTTATATGGAACTTTATATTGAAGATACAATTCAGTAAGAAAAAAATTGACTTTTATAAATTATTTGATGGCCGATTCAAAGATTGGATTAAATAAAATGTATGAATTGCTTTTAAGTAAAACTATACTCACCCTGGCATCGACCTGACAGTAAAGAAAAAGAAAATGCATGCAGATTAAAAAATGCGACAAGATATTTCGAAAATGAAAAAATAAAATAATAAATTATAAATACTGATAATAATAATCGTTAAGAATAACATGCAAAACACGCCGGATGATAGATAAATGTAAAAATTTACAACGTTCTTTAAAAAAACTACTGAACATCTTTGTTCTTGTTTTTTAAGTTGTAAATTTTTGCCAGTCTTTCATATACAAGTTAAACTTGCAATTTCAATTTGGCAACAATCATTTTTTTCATCTCCGCATCGCAGAAAACAAAACTATTTGTCTTACTAGAAAGCCAAAAAAATTTTTTTTTTAAATTAATGAATTTATGAAATTCAATTTTTTCTTTATCGTCGAACATGATTTGCGGATTTAAAAACTCTTCTTAAATGAGAAATAATTTTACAATAAATCATTAGTTTATTCCTTTTACGAAGGGTTTTGAAATGTTTAAAAAAAATGAATTACTTTATTGCACATCTACAAACAGCTTTGTCCTTTGATGAAGCGTATTATTAAGAATACTTACCATGTTGAGGCCTGTGATACTGTAGGCATGTCCACAAATTAGACCATTTGATAATTTGGCTTCAGTTTGTCCTGGAACAGCCTGGTTTCATGTGAAAAGATTTGAATACATTATTGTAGAACATAATGTTTTTAATTTACAAAAGTCGACGGAAAATAATTGAATTTCTTACTGGGTATAATGGTGAGGTTCAGCAAATTTTATTTCTTTAATAAGCAAATTTGTAGTAAGAATTTTTTTTAATGATTTCTGAATTTAAGATTTTCAGTTTTCTCCTCTGAAGCCGTAAACACGAAGAAAATAATACTTTAAACTAAAAAGTAGGTTTCACTTTATTAATCTCTTTTGTAATCACTATCTACGAATGTTACAACATATCTCACACATATTGACCCTTTTATGTGTCACCGTTAGTTCTTACTTGGTTTTCGTCGCTAAGAGCAAAATCTACTTGAGTGAAATCTGATATTAAGAAAACTCTGTTATAAAATATCAAATTATCAGCGCACATTCTGGTGCTTTTCAAGTACGTGTAGCGAAGAGGACGTTACTTCGAGTAGTCTGAATACGTAAGTAACACACTATGTTGGCTTTTGTTTCATAATTTGACAAATATGGGTTGGAGGAAACTGATTAAGAGCGAAACAGTGTATCCGTCTCTACATGACTATCGTAGATATACTGTGGATTACTTCCATATAGCTTCGCCAGTTTTGCCAAGAAGTTGTTAGAGGGCGCTGTCGAGTAGCTATAAAATCGGGACATCCCGTACTCTCTCTTTTTCTCCCATCATGCTTCAGTGACAATATAGTGGGTTATCAGTAATAGTGAAGTGTATGAGTGTTGAAACAGATTAGTTTGATTTGGCCTTGTTAGTTAGATAGCCCATCATAAGAGGGGGTGTAAAACAAGAAAATCAAATAGTACAGTGAAACAACAAATTTATATACATATAAATCAATTTAGGTCTTTACAAATAAAATTAATGCATTTTGGGTGATACAAGGTCGTCAAAATGTTCGTAGTAGTCCTTGCAAGAATGAGTTTATGTGTACGTAGGCGGGAGCGTATGTGTGTATGTATGTATGTATGAGCGTTATCGTAGGGTAGGAATGTCTTTGAAGTAATCGCTCAGTCTTAAAATGTTCCGTTCGTTTATCAAGTATAAAAGAGGTGAGGGAGAAACGTAGAGATAATAATAACGATCGCTTGACGTAAAAATCTCCGTAAAAGAATTTGTTTCTGAGAATTGAAGATTATTTGAATTTTGTTTTTAAATGTTTCCTAGTTTTCTATTGGCTGAAAAACATTTCACATCAACGTGTGAAATTTCACGAGTTTTGTTTTTGATTCGCTTTTGCGTGTGTGTTAAGCAAAGTTTGTAAATTCGAATCTTTTTAATTTCTAACAAAATCAATGAGTCAGTGATTAGCATTTGAATTTTAAATCTAGATCTTGTTTTGTTCACTACAACAACACCACTGGGTCCTTGTTTCCGGGCATGGGGGCATCTTTCCTCTTAGTTCACGCACGCCCACATTTACTTACTTTTTACTCAGATTTCAAAATATAAAATATGGCCTCATTGAAATTGATTCCATTTCCTTACACCCGTCATTTATATGTACAAAATATTGCTGGCACTACATTTAGTCTAACTAGAGACATTACCTCAATGCAAATTTAAAACATTTTGTCTTATAATTTGTGCCGAGCAGTATTAGGGTGTTATAGACATTTTCATCTATTTTTTGTTTTTATTACTCATGATCTAACAAGTCTTATTCATTGAGTAGCATTTTTTGTAATCTTTTACAATTTTTTTTTTTTTTTTACAGCTTTTACTTATCGAATACTGTAAAAAAAAAACTGCGTATTTTGATTGTAGTGATTCATAATTAGAATTCTGGTTTGAATATATTTTCCATTCAATGGATTTAATACAAAAATATCAACTGTATTTGGATTTATTTTTGAAATAGTCAAATTTTGAAGTCAGTTTATAAGCAAAAATTTGCGGAATTTCTGTTGTTGCTCAAAAGTTGGTAAAAGTTATGAATCTAATTTTTAGTATCGTTACTTATCACGTAAAACCCTAGCTTTCATACCGAGTGCAGTATTGAGTTTTTGAAAAAAGTGAAAAATCAACCTACCCTATTACCTCAACGCCTACAATACCAATAACAATACTAGTTTGAGCAAATTACAGACGGACATTTGAAATTTCCGCGACCATCAGATTAGCTTATTTGACAGCGAAAATAACGTTACACGAATTGCACGTCCCTAGTGACTATACATGCCGCTGGGGGATTTATCTTTTATCTTTTCTTGGCTGACTTTTTTTTTTTTTGCATCGAATAGACAACAGCTTAAAAAAAAACGGGATTTCAGTATTAGTGACTTCAACAAAAGGTGAATTATTAAAAGTAACGTCTGACCCCGAGTGATTCTTCGACTAACACTTTTCATTTGTCCTCAAAATGACCTCAGAAGACTTTTAAATTCGGGACAGTATCATCTAAAATCCTTGCAAAGTCAGAAATTTTAATTCAATATATGGTTATACAACTGTCACACGTTGGTCTAGTTTTCAAAGTTTATCACATCTTGGAGAGCTTCTCAGTGTATTTGTTGATGTTCGTTTGCTTTTTGCCTTTCTCTATCTGGGTTCAGACATTGACTTAAGGACTACAATTGTGTGGTTATGTAGTTCCCTGCTGTACATTTTCATCTAATTTATATAAATGGTTTAACAATCTGGTCATCTTCGACAGATCATACTACCGAAGAAAATACTTTTTCTTTCGCTATTTGGGGATAGTTTGTCTGCTTCACTGGTGACCCTATCAAGAAACTCCACCATCAGAAAAGAACATGGTTTAACTTACAAATAATAAGATCAATATATGGATGAATCAATTGATAATCTTATTTTCCGTGTAAAGATTCGTAGCTTAAGTTAAGACGGTTTTATTACAGATTGTTTTTTTTTTTCTCTTTTCTAATTCTGGTGATTAAATTTATTTTTTCTACATCAAGAACAAATGATGCATTGAAAAAAAGAAAAGAAATGAAGATTTAATGAGTCGGATTAATTTCGTTATATTAGCGCGGGAAACGATCAATGGGCACACATGCATGCTCATACATATACATTACGCTTACATGTCTATACTTGTATAACCATAATGTATTCATACAATCTCGTATTTTACGGTAAAAACAGGTTTCCGTACCAGAAAAAAATACCACCAATATTTAAGTAATTTTATAAATGCAGTTTGCCTATAAATTCTTAATAACTTTATTTTGTTCTGTATTTCTTTTATTTTTTCCTGTATATAGAAACTGGGCACATAAATGATCATGAAATAATTATAGTTTTATTACTTTTATTTGACACAATTTGCTACACATAACTTGCTTATGTGTACGTGATGGTGGCATTTCGTATAGGCAAGTTGAGAACAAAACAAATTAAATGATCAAGAAAAAGACGTGGGCATATCAATGATGCATATAAATTCCTATTAAATGGATTTTTAAAAGAAAATAAATAACTCACACACACACACACACACACACACACACACAATATATATATATATATATATATATATATATATATATTACTGTAGGATTTTAAAAATAAGCGTTCTCTTTAACTAAAATGATATGTTCTGTTGTACATAATTTCCACTAATTAAAAGCAATGTATCTGCAACCGTTTTTTACGTAACACGAGTCAATACGACTGACTGTTACCCGTTATTATAATAATCATTAAATTAATCTATGACAATTGGATATCTCAAAAGTCAGCAGATTTGCCCTTTAGTTAAACCAGATTTTGTTTCATATATAAATGAAAATATAAAGTGAAATTAAAAAATATGAAGACACTTTATATATACATACAAATATACCTTTTAGATATTTAATTTGTTGCGAATATAATTATAAAAATAATAGCGTATCTACAGCGATATAATTTTGTGTGATTTTTTTAGACTTGAAGCAACAGAAATGTCAACAGAAGGATACTGAGAATATTGATCGAAAATGTTTTAGAGAAAATGGAAGCAAAGGATACTTATACATAATGAGAAAAGAGGGCATGGAAAATTTGATACTCACAGGACAGATTGAAAGCAAGAGAGACAATGCATAACCTACCTAGCGTGATTGAGTAAATGGGTGGCGGAACAATGTGTAGCAGAGATAAGAAAAAGACAAAATTTATTGTGTGTAAGAATAAGCATATGATGTACTTACATCGATTGAGCATCCCATCATCGAACATCTTTGGAAAGCTTTTTGCATAATACCAAAAAGTTTCTTCGGTGGATCCTTCAAATCAATCTGCTCTGTAATACCCCCGGTAAAATCCTCCATGGCTTCTGAAGTGTTGCCACCCTTCAACGATTCATACGAACCATTCAGTCTAAATAGAAACAATAGAGACGCCGGGTAGATAAAGAAAAGAAAAATAATGGAGAGGAAAGGATTCAGTGAGAAACACAAATTTAGAAATATGACTCATCTAGAAAAATATAAAGATAGAAATCTTTAATTACATATGCAAAAAGACGTCCCGATTCGAGTGAAGTCAAAAACAAATTAGAAAACAAACAAAATAATGGTCGGGGAAATCAAATTGTTTAATAACTTTACGATAAAAGTATTTGCTTACTTTGCGTAGACTTTTTCCAGAAGTGCACTCCAAAACTCATTTTCATCGACCGAGTGCATGTAGATGAGACGGCCATTTTGTGTGGGTAACCTGTCGTCAACCAATATCTCGACCCATTTTCCTTGGTTCCACAAATTGAAGCGGAAACAACCAGTGTAGTTTTTGTTGAAATACTGTTCTGGCGGGACGACCCGGTAGAAAACTTTCTTGTTGATTGTCAATGATGCAATAGCGGCAAGCAGCCAGCAATCACCTATGGAAGAGGCAAAAGTGATTTTCCTCAGTTAGCCCTTGCATGAATAATCATATTTGCGCACATAATACATTCTCCCTCCTCTTAGCATTAGGATGATTTGTAACAGTTTAAATATTTCTCGTGGTTTAAGCAAACATCTTTGCATTTCCCACTGAAGATTGGTAGTTCCTGCCCGTTTATGATTTATTTACCTCTCAGTCTCTCTCTGACACACACACACACACACACACACACACACACACATATATATATATATATATATAATTACATTGAGGTTATTTGTAATTGGTGGGAGAGCTGAGTACAATAAACTGTCCGAGGCCCAAACTTTTTTCTCGGAGCCGCATTTTCGGAATGAAAATTTGCCCCTACCTCACAAAAATAAAAAAAATAAACAGAGAGAGGGTTAAATGAAGATAACCACGGATTCAAAGTCAGAACATTATTATTGATAACTCTCTTCTACAAATTGCAGAGCCAAGTTACTAAATTCTTAAAACTTGTTATAATGCAAAAATATCACAATAATATAATCAGTCAATAATTATTTATAACAATTTATACTGGGACTTATGCATACAATTACATGTAATCCATAATATTTTAAATTTTGAAATCATATTTATTTTTGGTATATGAATTTTTTGATACTGTTCCTAAATCTTTGATTGTCATTCAATCATTCCGCCTCACCTGCTATCCTCTTCCGCCTCACCTGCTATCCCCTTCCGCCTCACATGCTATCCTCTTGCGCCGCACCATTTGGGAACCACTGGTAGCAAATGTGATTTATTTGTCTCTGATACTATTTGTTGTTACCGCGTTAAAATCAAAAAACCTAAGTAAGTTTTCTTCTCAATAGAAAGTGTTATGTGCTGAGAGACATTGAAACGAGCAGTGTTAATGCCAAAAACCCGTGGAATTGTATGTCGAGCAATTTGAACAATGGAAAAGTGACTCAGTGTCTTAGGGGACAATGTTGAGTGACACACAGCGACACATGCAAGAAGTAAAGCGAAAATTTCATTTTTCGTAAACAATGAATTTGAATTTGATTCCCCTGGTCAAAAGTTGAAACACTAGGAGGGGAGGATAAGCCACTCACGCTCACCGAGGAGGGTTAGTGAGAGGTAATAATATGAGAGAGGGGAAGAATGGAATTCCTCAGAATTATCGAATTCTCTTATTTGGCCAGTTTGAGCGAATGCCAATAAATACGATTACGTGAAGCAAAATCGGCAGAAGAGAGGCAGACGAGACAGAGACAGGAGAGAGACGGTAGAGAGTTCGTCCCAGCCACCGGTCGTGATACACACACGTGATTGCCTGCTGAAGAGACCCCCCCCCGACTTCAGCATTGCGCCGAACTGTACCAAAACAGCAACTCAAACTTTACCAGATCAACAATAATATCACTTCCGATTTAGACGTGGGTTGGGCTGATAACTAATTGCATACAAACTATGATATAACGAATTATTGTACCAAGGGCTCATATAAAAACAGTATTTACTTTTTGTTCAATTTATTCGAGTGTTTTTTTTCCCCCTGTACGTCCCAACACATAGATACCTGCGACAATTGTCCGCCTTATGATCAAACTTAAATCACAACGTAGGATAGGGCAGGTCTGAGATCGAAACGATCTTCATCGATCAGTCGCGGTGTTGGAAGTCTTCAACGACCAGGGGAGGGTGTTTCACAATTACAGTCGGACTGTTATCATTTCATATGAAATTTTATCCCAGAATTCGTGAACGGAGATTGTATTAGTGAAATTCCATATTATTTTCTAATCCTACATCAACTGTTATCCTGAAATTTTATTATTGTTTATTGATTCATTTTCTATGATTTATCAAAACCTTTGTTAGAAGATAGTTTTAGATTTTAAGAATTTTTTTTTTTTACATAATAATGATTTAGTGATACAAGTCTTACTAATTAACCCATAGCTGGGGGGGGGGAGAAGAGGTGGGGATTGATGGCCGGTCGCAAAGTTATTTGCATATAAGTGAATATAACGAACTCAACAGAAATTACAACTTGGCTCTCCGATTAACATTTCCGAGCCATTAACCATTACATCACCTGCACATCCAAACTTACAGCACCTGATATTCTCAAGCGATTACCCGTCTAGGTACTGACCTGGCTCGACGTTGCTTAACTTCGGTGATCGTATAGAAACCGATGTTTTAACGTGATATGGCCGTAACCCTTTGAAATTTTAATATGTAGCAGTCATATAGTAGTTTATCTTGCTTTGATCAGTTTATTTTATTTTTCTGAATGTGAACTGAATGTTTAGAATATGGAGAGCAAACGCGATTCTAATCTTGTGCCATGTCCGTTCGTAATCAGAAATTTTCTTGAATGAAATCGACCCAGGCTAAACTTAATTTTTTTTTCTTTCTTACCAATTCGATTCTGGAACACATCAAGCCTATCATTGTTATTGCTAACGCACTCAGGCGATGTGAATGTTTCGGAGATAAGCAGGTTTAAAACTTCAGATCTGGTGAAAGACACCCTCTTTCCCAGCTTCTGGAAAGTTTGCAGGAAGAGTTTCTGAATAGCGGAGGTACATTTTTTAACTAATCTAGAACTGTATTCAGCAGTCAGAGAAATGGTTCAAAACAGGCTTGAACTATATTTGCATAAAAATGAACTATATATATACTTCACTTGCAAGTTTAAAATTCATGGATAGACATGTTATAGCTTAGGAATTTGAATATTATTTACGGGACACAGAGATCTTTCTAATTCACTTTTAAAAAACTATCCCTTAAAATCACTATGCGTTTTAAAATTCCATTTTAAAGCTGTCTCGGCCTGCTCGGATCTATCTCTCTCGTGTTTGGGCTTAATTCTCCTCTTATGACATATTAACAGAACTTGTTTACAAAAAGCAACCATAAAATCTCTAAAAATAACGACGCTACATTCTAGATGAACATCAAAAAAAAAAAAAAAAAAAGAAAGAAAAGAAAGGAAAATGTTAATCTTTCTTCTCCCTTTGATCTCTCGCTACACTAGCTAAATAGTGAAAATGTCCTCATCGAACACTTGAGTTTCGAGTTTTTTTTTACCATCAGTCACCTGCCTGGGTTCCCGAAGAAAAGATGAAATGCCTACGATATGTATTTCAGATAAGTACCTCACATTATGACTGGCGTTCGTACGTATATATACAGTAAGCGGAGAATCATAAAACTGGTGCAAAATGACAAAACAGTTTTCCTTTCATGTTAAAATGCGCAGATCTTTTAAATAGTCGACTAAGGTAAATCTACCGAGCCCTGCACAAAAATAAACCTATGCATCTTCTTTCAACCCTTTTTACGTATAGAAAAAGATTTCGGAAATTTAAATCACCAAAATTGTTGTTTCTCTCTTTCAAGGATTACGCGTCATTGTCTTTTAATCTGCTAACGTAGAGTTTGAAGTCATTGCGTGATGCAAGAAAAGCTGGGACATTTTCGCTTTTTGCTCAATTGATAGACACAAACTTTGATATTGGAAAAGATTCTTTAAAAAAAAAAAATAAAGAAAAAAATTGCATGCTGCCCTGTGGTGATTTTCTTTTTAATATTACCTTATAAAACATCCTATACTATTCACTACTATAAAAAAAAAAAGTTACCATATTTAACTTGGTCTTCTTCCTTTTCTGTGGAGATCATTTCTTTGCGTTGTTTATAATTTTGTAATGTAATTTGTGGACATCATTCGGATCTTTTTTTTTCCAACTAAAAGTCAGATAGACTGACTCCACACTGTCATATCGATTCAACCTTCATGAATTCTACAGGGAACATTTTCTTCTATATTTTGTGTGTTTAAAATGAATAAGTCGAATTATTCAAAACAAACCGATTTCTTTTTAAGTTTATTTCAAATTTAGGTTAAATTAAAAATTACATTAAAAATATTTGAATTGCTCTCATACTTTTCTTATCTCTTGTGATATATATATATATATATATATATATATATATATATATATACTATGAGGGGCATATTTTTTAATGATTTCTTACTGAAATTCTTACCTTTAATCGTATATTTTCATGATTTTTTCCATTCTGAATAAATATTCTCGCAAGCAGTTCTACTATTTCTTTTCTTTTTCGCACACATTATGGTATATACGCTCCTATAAAGATGTAAGCGTATATATCACAACTCCCCTACCTACTTATCTACCTAGGGTATAAGAGTCGATATACTTACCTAACATTCCTTGCTTCACATCAAATCTGCTAGCTCCACCAACAAAGAACTTTGGATCTTGGCATATTTCCTTCAAAACAAAATGACATTTAAAATATTTTGTTTTATTTCACCCCAAGCAAGGCACTGAAAGACGCAGGAGGTTACTGAGTGTGAAAGAATAAGAAAAAGTAAAACATTATTAAGGGGCGAGACCAATAAAAGAACAAGAATTAAAAAGACAGGAGATATCGATTGATTTTGCATTTAAATTTTTAAAGATCAAAATCATGGGTGGAAAGCAGGAATCCGAAAGAGTTCCACAAGCGAGTAGTGCGAGAGAAGAAACTGTTAACATAGAACTTACGGTTACATCTACTTTAACGGAAAGTGGGAAAGTGACTGAAGCCGAGATGCCAGGTCAAATTCAATAACATTATAAATTCTTCGTATTTTATCAATGATCTCTAAAGAGATCAAATGTGGCAGCAATATTCAAAGCATGGTCAAATGGTAGACTTATAGATATGTAAAATGGAATCGAACGAAAAAAATGTCTAGCACAACACAGTGAAGAAATTTTCATAGTAGCAGATCTAGCATTTGATTCAATATAATCTTTCTACTTCATGTCAGCGAAAAACATTATACCGAGAAAGTGCAACGTCTCGCTCGCCTGGAAACTAGTATCAGCCATGTTGATGGAAGATAGAAAGTATTATCTCAGACGATTTCTTTCGTTTTAGAGGCGTTAAAATAAAAAAAAAACCATTCCATTGATTGTAGGTGATTTTGTAGATCAGCTGCCAAACTGACCTTATCTAACCCGCGATGCGACCTTACTATTTAGACAAAAGTAAATTAAAGTTATTATAATGAGATCTGATTGGTGGGTGTGCTTGCTTATCTTTGATGGTGTTGAATCCCATCCCTAACTAAATCAGTTGAAAAGACTCGTTAATCAAAACACTCTCAAGAAAAACACATAGCTCGTTTGAGAGAGGAGAGAAAGAATCCTAAGAAGATGAAAAATGTCAAAACTAACAGGAATCATGAATATAATCTACGACACTAAACAAGAATTTTACTTTTAAAGACGACATAGGAATATGCATCTTGTACAAAGTCTGAAGAGAAATGATGAAAAAAAGAAAATGTTGCATTTTTGTTATTATTACTAATTCTAAGGCTCATTTAATGCATCAAATGAAAGAATTAAGAAAACCAATTAATAAACAAATCCTCTTTATTGCTTCATACAACTCAGTGAAAAAGACGAGTTGATGTGTTTTTTATCCACATCCCATTGGTACCTACCAAAAAACATTGTATGTGAGAAAGATATTTTTGTAATAAAGCCTCTGGTGGTATTCTGTTTCCATTATCAAACTAGGAAATACAACGTGTACATGAAATATTATTTTCAGAAGTCAACGAAATAAGGTCTGTTAAAAGCAACATGTGATTTTTTGTAGCATTGTGGAAAGAAGACAGATGCTAAAAGAGAACAGTTTGAAAAGTAAAGAGAGAGAGAGAGAGAGAGAGAGAGAGAGAGAGAGAGAGAGCAGGAATTTCTTGTGACTGTTTTCAAAGTGAACTTCAAAAATAGCAAAATTTAAGAGTTGTAAGGCTGAGACGTTGTTTTTTTCGTTAAATTCATCTTTTTACTTTATTAAATGGAGATAGTCTCTACTACAGTTTTGTGATGAAGTGCCCAACATTTCAACGGAAATGATAGAGAATAGGATGTGAGGAAGAAGTTAGCATGATGACGAACAATAACAAAAATACGAGTAAGGCTTAACTACGATTTGGATTAACTCATGAGCTATGGAGAAGTCAAGAAAGTATTTACCTTTTTCATCAGATATCTTTGAATGGACTAATCGCTCCGTTTTTTTACTGTCTCTATCACAGGGTAATCCATACTTGATATCGGCCCCAAGACCATAGCCACCTGATTTAAAGGATCTTTTTTAATGAGTGGAGTTGAGTAGCCCGGGATTGTAAATCCATGAACTGGAATAGACTGGTTCCACACTTAGGTTTTACCTCTTGAAGATATAAAGTTCAACTTCTAGAGTTGGAGCATAGACCTCTTAATATTAGCATCGGAGATGGAGAACTGGAGGGGGTCTACATTTCGTATTGATGATCTGCCTTTAGCTCTACTGCGTGTGTCATATTTTGGTATGTGGAGGTGAGGAACCTAGGTAGCGATTCAGCAACAACCCAAATAGTAAAAATCTACCTGGGTGAATTGCCATAAAGCGCGGCCGTAAACTTCATCGTAGTATCCAAAGGCCCCGCCAGAAGCTACTGCACGATTCAGATCACATTCACAAAAATGGCAATAACTTACCCCGTTATTATGTATCTGTTGATAGGATAGCCTCCTTGAGAGTTACGTTATGGTTCGAAAATAGAATTGAAAATTATTAACAAAACGGCAAAATACATAGCAAAACATTTTGACCCTTAGAAATGTATTAAAAAAGTAACAGATGAGTAGAAATTCGCTGGTCTCTACAATTAAACCAAAAAGTCCAGTAGAAGGTTCACTTTTTCTTTTACCCTGACCTCTAACAATTCCTTCATATACAGTAGCGGCCATAATATAAGGAACGGAAACAACAAAGACATAAATATGTGTATTACTTAAAAAGTAATGCATGATTAGCAATGAAATTTTTACCAATAAAGATTAGGGTGTGATGCATAAATATTATACAAAGTTACAAAAATTTACATAATAGTTTTTTTTTTTTTTTTAATAAAGATTAAATGGAACAAAGGAAATAAGCTACTGGACAAAAGTTAAGGAACGATCTTGTTAATACTAGATTGTGAACAAAATATCAACAAATTTAATATTTGGTAAACATCCCCTTATTTTCAATGAATTCTCTGCATCGTCGACCACATGATCTAATTAATTTCTTGCAAAAATCAGCAGTAATTCCCTCCCATTCGTCTTTCAATAACTCCTGTAGGTGATCCTGGTTTTTCGGGTTTCTTTTCTGAGCCCTTTCTCCAATTATCTCCCAAACATTTTCTATTGGATTCAAGTCGGGGCTCTGGGCTGGCCGCTTCATTAGGGCGATTCCTTCTTCTCCAAATAAAGCCTAAAGGTGCATTGTCCTGCATGAAAATAGGAGATTCATAAAGATTATGGTGTAATCTTGGTACCATATGCTGCTGAAGAAGCAATTTTTGTAAATCTCAGTATTGATATTGCCATGTACGCGGATGATAGGGCCAACTCCTGCAGATGAAATGATTCTTCACACCATCACACTGCCGCCACCAAACTTAACGGTTTTCTTGACACATTGAGAAGACAGTCTTTCACCTGTTCTACGGCGTACGTAAGTTTTGCCCTCAGAACCAAATATAGTAAACTTGGACTCGTCACTGAAATGAACTGTACCCTATTGTGTGTCAGTCCAAACAACATGTTCTCTCGCATACTCCAGGCTTGCCCTTTGGTTTCGCTTTGAAATGAGAGGCTTCGAAGCTGAAATAGGGGCATGCAATCCTGCATTTTTTAACCTGTGAGCAACCGTTTTCCTTGAGATCTTATCTGTCTCTTCATTAAATTTACGGGCAATTGATGTAGCAGTTTCAAAACGGTTTTTTGTAGATATTCTAACAATTCTTCGATCGTCTCTTTGCGATGTTTTTTGAGGTCTGCTGGTTTTTGGTTTTGCATCTAACGTTTTATCGGTTTTATACCTGCTAATTACACGATGAACGACACTTTTAGACTTATGAACAATATCAGAAATTTCTGAAACCTCCTTTTTTTCTTGATAGCGATAAGGAATTTTTTTTCTTTAAAAGAGAGCTTTTTGCGTGTAGAATTTGCAATATGGCTTAAAAATAAAGTCCTAATGATAAATGAACTTTTACTTATTGTTGAAAAGCTCGATCGAGTTTTTTAACAATGTAAATTAAAAGTTTAACTTTTGTCCAGTAGCTTATTTCCTTTGTTCCATTTAATCTTTATTTTAAAAAAAAATATTATGTAAATTTTTTTTGTATAATATTTATGCATTACACCCTAATCTTTATTCGGTAAAAATTTCATTGCTAATCATGCATTACTTTTTAAGTAATACACATATTTATGTCTTTGTTGTTTCCGTTCCTTATATTATATATATATATATATATATATATATATATATATATATATATATATATATATATATATATATATATATATATATATATCAAACGACAAGTCATTTTTTTTGTTTCTAGAGTAGAGCTCACGGTCAGAGTGAGAGTAGACATGTTTGTCGTTGTAAAAAACGAAGGCATTGTTAGATGGAGGAGTGAAAGAAAAGTTTGTTCTTTTTTTTTTTTGCTGGACTTTGGTAAGCTATGACATATTAGGCATTGTTGTAGCGAGGAAGTGTTGAAAAGCATATATCAGGTCATAAATCAAGTGGCACAACCTCCGAGACCGACCCCTAGTCTTCATTTAGAAACACATCCATTTGGAAAATCGAATGGAATAAACAACAGAATACATAAACACCGATTTTCCAACCGTTCTTCCTATTGACGAATTCCGTCAAGCAAAAGCTGGATAGCGACTGATGGAAACCACTCTCAAAGGTTCAGACATCAACAAGGCATAGGTGGAGAGATGTTTGGGATGAGATTATAGCTGTTGAAGTGGCGTATGCTGGTGCCTTTGCCTTTTAATGTGGAGCGGACGTCAAGCTAAGACAGAAACCACTCTCAAAGGTTCAGACATCAACAAGGCATAGGTGGAGAGATGTTTTGGGATGGGATTATAGGTTTTGAAGTGGTGTATGTTGGAGCCTTTCTCTTTAAACGTGGTATGGACCTCAATTTAAGATAGAAACCGCTTTCAAAGTTTCTGAAATCGACAAGGCATAAGTGGAAAGATGTTTTGGGATGAGAATACAGGTGTTGAAGTGGTCTACGCTGGTGCCTTTCTCTTTTAAGTTGGTGTGGACCTCAATTTAAGATAGAACCCGCTCTCAAAGGTTCAGACATCAACAAGGCATAAGTAAAGAGATGTTTTTTGGATGGGTGTGAGGACTTACCTCCAGCAAAGCGAATTTGCTTGGCGTGTCAGGTCTTGTTGAAAGATCGCGATCGGCGTTAAAAGCGAAAATGAATTATTCCGAATCTCTTATATCGCGGGCAGGCGTACAACGAAAACGAAAAATAAGAAGGACTAGAAATTCAAGCCGGCGTCAATTTATAAGATCGGAAGTCTCGGGCGAACGAGAAGTAAATCTCATATGCAAATTTTAGTTGCTCCCGAGGCGGGCATAAATAGAGAGTCTGTGAGGAAGACGGGATAGAACAAAACACGTTTTTGGTGTGATGGTGTACTAATAAGAGAATAAAGAAGAGGTCAGTAGCGACAGCTCAGTTGGTAGAGCGGAGAACTGGGAAGAAAGCAGGCACTTTAACCCATTTCAGTCACCGCAAACGACCAGCGAACTGAATTACCCACAATGGGATTATAGGTTTTGAAGTGGTGTATGCTGATGCCTTTCTCTTTTAACGTGGTGTGAACCTCAAGTTAAGATAGAAACTGCTCTCAAACTTTCAGACATCAACAAGGCATAGGTGGTGAGATATTTTGGGATGAGATTATATGTGTTGAAATGGTGTATAGTGGTGCCTTTCTCTTTTAACGTGGTGTGAACCTCAAGTTAAGATAGAAACCGATCTCAAAGGTTCAGACATCAACAAGGTATAGGTGGAGAGATGTTTTGAAAAGGGGTATGCTGATGCCTTTCTCTTTTAACGTGGTGTGAACTTTAAATTAAGGTAGAAAGCGTTCTCAAAATTTCAGATATTAACAAGGCCTAGGGTTAGAGATGTTTTGGGATGAGATTATAGTTGTTGAAGTGACGTATGCTGGTGCCTTTCTCTTTTAACGTGGTGTAAACCATAAATTATTACAGAAACCGCTCTCAAAGCTTCAGACATCAACAAGGCCTAGGTGGAGAGATGTTTTGGGATGAGATTATAGGTTTTGATGTGGTGTATGCTGATGTCTTTTCCTTTTAACATGGTGTGGACCTCAAGTTAAGAATGAGCTTAAGCATTTTTGATGCTGTACGTGAATCCACGCTTCAAGAAGGAGTCAAACGCATTTTAAAATAATTTTTATCTCTGACGATTCTTTATCAAGTTCAGTAATGAATTGAATATTTGAATAAAATGGGTTTCACGGATACTCATTTAATGAAGTAACCAGGTTGTTTTCTCGAACTCGATTGAAAAATTGTGGAGTACATTCTGAAGAAGAAGGTTTACATTAGCAGATGGCAATTAACTAGAAAATATGCCTTTTGGAATGACATTCTGAATTCTGTTTAGTCTGTTTAATATGTATAAATGCAACGGTTCATAAAAATGAATAAATGAACAACTTTTAGTTTCGGAACAATGTTTGCATTTCCCATTAATATCGTAATTATAAGTTTCTTATTCTAATGAGACTATTGACATTTTGTTGTTCAAAACAATTTTCGTCGCAAACGTTGTACACATTCTGTAATTATAAATTTTAGTTATAAATGTTTTTCAAAGATTCGGTAATCAAACTCAGATTCAGTCACTTGGAAAATCCGGTAAAATTCATAAAACTATTGATAAATCAAATTGTATTCTATTATAATTTATACATATGTGAAGCATCATGCATATTAAAAGTGAAAATAATTCAATGAATCCCTTTATCAGTTTTCTAAAAAATTAGGAAAACATCAGAATGGTTACAAATGTGATATTTATTGTAGTGTATATAAGCCGAAATAGAAATCTTTCGAATAAATAAATCCATTCTAATAAATTCTCTTTGTTTAGATACAAAACTGCGTGTAAATATGAAAAACTTCGAGAGATCATTGACAAGAGAAATTTCTCGTCAAAGCATCAAATTTGACTTCGCCTGTCTGTTTGTCTCTTCGTTGCCAAAGACGTATAAATACATCGGGCTAAACGATGGCTCTCTCTACCCTGAGAGATGCAGGTTCGATTCCTGTCGAAGAGTGCAAATTTTCTTTAATAAGATTTCTCAAAATTTCAGGCCGGTAGGTTAATATAAATAAATATACTGTTTAATATGTAAACAGAGTCCTTACTCTAATACGAGTATCCACTAATAATAACCTTTAAAGAGGTATATACATAAATATCTGCATTGACACGTTAAATATAAAAATTAACATAATCTATGATTATAATTACACATCAACTCATATGAGATATTTATGAAGGCTAACAAAAAATTATTTTATTATTTCATTTTAGTTCACGTGTAAAACAAACGAAACTAAACCCAATATTTTCGCTTGAAAAAATAATTTTTCATTTTGATTATTAATTTATTTCTGTTTTCATTAAATTCTTTACGAGTGGATGTTCAAAATTTCTCAACTTGACCAATGGAGAAATCTAAAATAAATTTTGATACTTGGTCATATTATTGTAAAGTGGATCGGGTGGAGTATCGGTTCAAAATACTGTTGTTCCAGATAAATAAAATATTATTTTATTGCTAACAAAATTGTGTGGTTGAAAAATGACAATTCAACATACCGATGGTCTCTTCCACTCGACGGAAAAGTTCCCACCGCTTTTGTAGTATAAGGAACTATCATCAGCTGGAAATTCCGGATCTTCGAACAAA
The DNA here is from genome assembly GCA_903632075.3 of Acanthosepion pharaonis. Classification (NCBI taxonomy): domain Eukaryota; kingdom Metazoa; phylum Mollusca; class Cephalopoda; order Sepiida; family Sepiidae; genus Acanthosepion; species Acanthosepion pharaonis. Next base: position 150,752 of record CAHIKZ030001675.1, on the reverse strand, counting down.
ATACCTCTTTCCTGGCAGGTTTTGATCACTTCGGCATAACTTTGTTTCTCTATTCCGGCAAATGGGTTTTGTTTGTCTTTTCTGGAGACACGGCCGGTCACATTGGCCAATCGGCCGCCTCCACCAGGTCTTGCTGGAACATATATGGAAAATTTAGTTTCACTACCGTGGGAGTCCATCGTAAATGATACGTACGGTTAACTTCGGTTAAAAGTATTTGCTTTGCTTTTGTTCTGTCAACCGGGAAATAGATATTCTGAAATAAATAAATAAATAAATAAATAATAATAATAATGATGATGATGATGCATGATGATGATGATGCATGAGATTATAATAGGAAATCAAATAGAGGCCAGTAAAAAAGGGAAACAATAATGCAAAAGCGAGGAAATAAACAGAGTAAGGTGATTCCAAAAGATAAACTGAAGGAATTGTACATGAAACGATGTAGACATGGTTGTTCAAAGGAAGCCTTAAAAGCGAAACCGAATTGTTGCACCTCAAAACAACGCCGTAAAACCAACCAAGACCAAAAGAAACCAAAAATGGAGTAATGCTGCCATCTCTGGGCTGGAACTGCCCAATCCTCATCTGCCTGTCTATCGAATTCAAAAGCGTCTACGCGGCCCTGTGGGTGATGAATTATTGTCCATTTCACAGACGAAACATCGTGAGCCTCGCACCGTGACATGTGTTCTGACTTAGCCCCACCAGCCCTGACTTTTTCAACTGTAACCCCCTCATGCCACATACACACGGAGGATTCTTCTCTATTCCACTAGTAAGAAGTTCCACTCGGACATCATCTTTCCAAGAACTACTGCTTTGTAGAACAGATTCCCGGCAGCATGTTTTGCCAATCACTACAATCTTAACCACTTTAAATCTAAGGTTAGACGTTATTTTTCCTGCATAACCCCATTAACTTCACTTCTTGCCTTTTCTTATCCTTATACAACACCACAAACTATCACTTTGAGTAGCTCTTGGGCCTTGTATTGGGTGAGCAACATGCAAAAAAGAATATGATGTCATTAACCCCAAAGTATCCCGCATATATTATAAAGGCATAGAATAAAAATATATTCCTAAGTTATTGGTTATATAAGGATAAAAAAAAATCATTATTTTTAAGCATAAATGAAACCAGTTTCTGTAATTTGGTAATTTTGGTCTTCCGTATTTTATTAAACATGACGGCAGTTTTATTTATTATTTTTAAGTAGTTGTCGCCGGAGCAATTGCTACTGTTTGACCTTGTTGGAACATACATTGTTGAGTTCAAATGTGTTTTTCGCTATATTTTAAGCATTAATTAATCCTTAATTTTACAAATTTTCTTTAAAGTAAATATTTTTGACGAATACTAGATTTTTAAAAGATTTTAAAGAGATTTTTAAAATGTCTTAAATTTTCTGTCGTCATTTTTCAATTAAAATGGCGGATCAATGATAAGTTAACCATGAGAATGTTTTAAAAATGAAATACGTAAAATTATTTTTAGAGATTATTATCTTTCAAATAAAACCAATATTTTACGAAAAAGAAAAATTATTTTAAAAGTGTTTTTAATTTTTAGCTCAGATTTTGGCGATGCCTACTAAAAACGTTGCAATATGGTTGTAGCTATTTATGTAAATAATAAAAATGTGGCTATTAATCAGGAAAAAGTTTATTTCATTATAGTACATGTTACGTTGTATAAAAAAAAATGAAGTTAACGACATCGAGCATCTATCATTACAAAAGTCAAAAACAACGAAAGACGCAAGGTAAGGGCAGGATAAAAATGTGTAGATTGTCATTTGAAAAAATATATTTTTTTATAGATTATATTTAAGTAATTAACAAGTTTGTACTTGTTAAAGAAGAGTTGAATAAAGGAACATCTTGTATAATAATTATTGAGAATCATGAATGTTCTTGTGATTGATAGGGAGTGGTTTCCTGTTGTTTTCTTCACGATGATTTTTATTGAGACACCACCTCTTGTAGCTGACCGTTGACTTTCAAGTCCTTTGATAGGTGTTTTTTTTTCATCCTACAGGTTTGCTAACAACTCGCCTTACTCGTAATAAATTAGAGTCGGGGTGGCCGGTTTAGTTGCCGATCATCCGACAATAGATTTATATATACACGCCCCCCCCCCACTCTAAACGTATTGGAACGGCAAGGTCAATTCCTCTGCCCTTAATAGTAAAAAAAAAACCCTCCCCTTCTTAGACGTTCTCGTAGAATACAGTAACAACACTTTTACCACCTCATTGTATAAAAAACGCACTAGCAGAAACTCTTGCCACCTTATCTTTAAAAGTGAATGCCCAATAATTACAAAATAGCGGTGATAAAAAAACTTCCTAATTGTTATGGTCCAGGTTAGGACCAAGGAAGAACAACACGAACACAAGAGTAGAAATAACGAAGGTATATTACACGAAATAATAATACAAGATGTGGAAAGTGTTAGTATGACTGTCTAGTTTGGAGTGAACTACTATCGGCTCGACTCGATTCAGTATCTAGCCACCCCACCCCCACGCGGGTTGCATGTGGCACAAGGCCGAGTTTAACGCGGGTTTCCCGAGCCGTAGGCTCGGCCAAAAAATGCCCGTAGAAACTGTAAAAACAGAATCGAACGAGTCTCTGCCCTTCGGCGGAGCCTCGTCCGGGTTCCTCTCTGCTCAGAGGCAGAGAGTTCGACCGTCAAGCCGAGAAGCTCGGCTTGATTCAGTATCTAGCCACCCCCCCACGAGGGTTGCATGCGACACAAGGTCATTTTTATCGTGGGTTTCCTGAGCCCGTAGGCTCAGCCAAAAATATGCCCGTATAACTCGTAAAAACGAGATCGGGTAGGTCATTCACCCCGAACGAGATTCTGCCCTTCGGCGGAACCTCGTCCGGGTTCCTTTCTGCTGAAAAGCAGAGAGTTCGACCGTCAAGTCGAGAAGCTCGGCTTGATTCAGTATCTAGCCACCCCCCCACGAGGGTTGCATGCGACACAAGGTCATTTTTATCGTGGGTTTCCTGAGCCCGTAGGCTCAGCCAAAAATATGCCCGTATAACTCGTAAAAACGAGATAGGGTAGGTCATTCACCCCGAACGAGATTCTGCCCTTCGGCGGAACCTCGTCCGGGTTCCTTTCTGCTCAAGAGCAGAGAGTTCGACCGTCAAGTCGAGAAGCTCGGCTTGATTCGGTATCTAGCCACCCCCACGAGGGTTGCATGCGACACAAGGTCATTTTTATCGTGGGTTTCCTGAGCCCGTAGGCTCAGCCAAAAATATGCCCGTATGACTCGTAAAAACGAGATAGGGTAGGTCATTCACCCCGAACGAGATTCTGCCCTTCGGCGGAACCTCGTCCGGGTTCCTTTCTGCTCAAGAGCAGAGAGTTCGACCGTCAAGTCGAAAAGCTCGGCTTGATTCAGTATCTAGCCACCCCCACGAGGGTTGCATGCGACACAAGGTCATTTTTATCGTGGGTTTCCTGAGCCCGTAGGCTCAGCCAAAAATATGCCCGTATGACTCGTAAAAACGAGATAGGGTAGGTCATTCACCCCGAACGAGATTCTGCCCTTCGGCGGAACCTCGTCCGGGTTCCTTTCTGCTGAAAAGCAGAGAGTTCGACCGTCAAGTCGAGAAGCTCGGCTTGATTCAGTATCTAGCCACCCCCCCACGAGGGTTGCATGCGACACAAGGTCATTTTTATCGTGGGTTTCCCGAGCCCGTAGGCTCAGCCAAAAATATGCCCGTATAACTCGTAAAAACGAGATCAGGGTAGGTCATTCACCCCGAACGAGATTCTGCCCTTCGGCGGAACCTCGTCCGGGTTCCTTTCTGCTGAAAAGCAGAGAGTTCGACCGTCAAGTCGAGAAGCTCGGCTTGATTCAGTATCTAGCCACCCCCCCACGAGGGTTGCATGCGACACAAGGTCATTTTTATCGTGGGTTTCCTGAGCCCGTAGGCTCAGCCAAAAAATATGCCCGTATAACTCGTAAAAACGAGATCAGGGGTAGGTCATTCACCCCGAACGAGATTCTGCCCTTCGGCGGAACCTCGTCCGGGTTCCTTTCTGCTCAAAAGCAGAGAGTTCGACCGTCAAGTCGAAAAGCTCGGCTTGATTCAGTATCTAGCCACCCCCCACGAGGGTTGCATGCGACACAAGGTCATTTTTATCGTGGGTTTCCTGAGCCCGTAGGCTCAGCCAAAATATGCCCGTATGACTCGTAAAAACGAGATCAGGGTAGGTCATTCACCCCGAACGAGATTCTGCCCTTCGGCGGAACCTCGTCCGGGTTCCTTTCTGCTCAAAAGCAGAGAGTTCGACCGTCAAGTCGAAAAGCTCGGCTTGATTCGACCCTCTCTCCCCAGAGGGTTGTAGTATACATAGTGTTAGGAAGAGTTCATTCTGTAGTTATAGGTAAGGACCCATGACACCCCCCTCCCAAACTTTTACCTCACCGGAGTCTTTAATATTGTTTCCTCTTCGGATTAATCATCAAAGACTCTGTAAATTTTCTTTTTCTGCTTGATTTCCGCGGTTCTGAAATTGCTTGAGGCCTTTGCATATTTAATGTGTCAAATATTGTGTCCATTACTTCCTCCTCTTCCTGAGGTTGGCCGTTAGAATCCTCTAACAGCCTCTTTCTGATCTGATTTAAGTACCAATTATGCGAGAACATCGAACCCTGAATTATGTAAATCACGTTCCCGATTCGTTTCTCTATTGTATTTGGCTCCCAATAGGATGTGTTGTTTTTTAACATTTAAAAAAAAACTTTCTACCCTGGGCCAAATTTTCTTGACGTTGGTGATTGCTTTGTCTGTTTTGGCAGTAATTTGTCGAATAGCGATCTAATTTTTCGGGCGAACATTACTTCCGCCGGCGATAATACCGATGACCTAGTACTTTTCGGTGTAATTTGATACACTTGCAAGAATTGTTGTAAAACCTTTTCTGTTGGTACGTCATAAGCTTTCCTTAGTGCTCTTTTTAATGTATCTACAAACCACTCTGCTTTCCCGTTCGACCATGGGTGATATGGCAGAGATTTGATGTGCTTCACCTGAAAAGTTTCACAAAATTCTTGAAAATCCACAGATGTAAATTGTGTCCCATTATTGGTGACTAAACAATCAACCACTCCGAAACGAGCAGACAGCTCGTGATGGCAATTTATTGTCGTCTCAAAGTAGGTTTTCTACAACGAAATACTTTTTGGCCATTTGCTGTAACTGTCTACTACAATCAAATAGTAGAAACCCTCTAATGGACCTGCGAAATTATTCAGAAAATTCTCGACCACGGTCGATCTGTCTTAGGCCATGGCTTATGAGTGATCAGGGGTGCCTTTTATGCTAGAAACAGCCCTTGCATTTGTCCACCATATGTATAATATCTTGATCCACGTAACTTCGCATTAAATGATTTCATCCTGTTCTTTCCTGGGTGGCCCAAGTGAAAATCCTTGAAGATTCGCCTTTTAAAACGTTTTCGGGATATTGATTTATACTCTTTCATTATATAGCAGAACATTATCACATAACGAAAAACTGTCTGATTAATATTTTGCTTTTCTTTTCCTGCAATTTTTGTTTTCGTTTACTTTATAAATTCGTCATTCACTGTTTCGTTTCTTATTTCCTGTAATGTGACGGGAGGTTTTCGAATTGTTTTCATAATAATGATATTCAATTTCTTCCACATATCGTAGAGCTGCAATTACGGAATCTTTTAATGGCTCCGTTTTTCTTTGGTATTAAAAGTCTCGAAAGACCGTCTACATGCCTGATTTTGTTTGATGGTTGAGAGCAAAAAATAATTTGAAATTATAATTTAATAAAATCGTCCCCATCTTATTAATCTATTAGCAGTGTAGACAGGTAGACCTTTCTTTGATCCAAATATTGTTAGTAACGGCTTGCCTTCCGTCTGCAAGGTGAAAAATCTACTGTAAATATATCTGTGGAATCTTGTAATCGCAAAACTAATCCCCAGTGCTTCTTTTTCGATTTGCGAGGAATTTTGTTCGGCTGGTAGTAATGTTCTTGACGCATGCGCGATGGGTTTTAGTGTCCCATCCGGCATTTTATGAAGTAAACATGCCCCAACACCATAGGCATTCGAACTCGTCACTCGCGACTATTATTTTCAATTTTGGATCATAATGCGCTAAAATAAATCTGCTGTTAGAGTCTTAATGATTTTGTCGAAAGTTTTCTGACATTCATATTTTATTCCCAAACTTATGTCCTTCTTCAACAGTTCGTTTAGGGGTGCGTAATTTGTGCATGTTAGGAATAAATTCTTGATAATAATTTACTAAGCCAGTAGAATTTTGTAACTCAGTTTAAAATTTTGAGCCGGCATTTTTTTTATTGCCGTGGCTTTTTTCTGGGTCTGGTCTTCTTCCTTCTTTTTGTTAATAATATGGCCCAGATATTTTATCTCCTTCATAAAGAAGTCACATTTATTTTCCTTTACCTTAAAACTAATTTTGTATCTGCCTGAAATTCTCTTGAACGTGTTCCCAGTGATGTTCAATATTTTTGCTATTTATCCGGATGTCATCAAGGTATGCGATCGAGAAATCCAGTCCACCTAACATAGTGTCCATTATTTGGAGAAATATCGCCGGCGCAACCTTGATCCCGAATGGTAATCTCTGGAACTTATATAATCCTTTATGTGTGTTTATGCACAACAACCTCGAGCTTTCCTCATCTACTGGTACTTGTCGATATGCTTCGCTCAAGTCTATTTTTGAGAAAAATTGTCCTCCGTTCAACTTTGTGAAAATTTCCTCTGGACTAGGGAGAGGATAGTGATAATCCTTAATCGCTGCATTCAATCCCGTTGAGAAATCAGCGCATACTCGTATCTCACCCGATTTCTTTTTCACGTAAACCGTTGTTGCGGCCCATTGACTATATTCCACGTTTGTTAATATACCGGTTTTCACGAGTCTATCCAACTCTTCGTCTATCTTTTCTAATGATGCGAAAGGTACATTTCTTTTCTTCTTGAAAATGGGTTGTACATTTTCTTTTAGTTCGATTTGGCCGTCATTTTTTTACACCTCCTGAGGCCGACTGAAAACAAAAAAAAAAAAACTTTAATTTTTTCATTCAATTTCTCTGCCTCGGTCGATAACCTTTCCACTTTTTGGAAGAACGTATTTATCAGCAAATCCCAGAGGTCAAATTTCTGCATCCAGTCAGTTACAAATAAATTTTCCGTATTTTTTAGAACATACATCACATTTTGAACGTCACATTTGTGATAATCTCCCCCTCAAATTTGATATTTCTTCCTGTTACCGACCTGGCTATTTTATCTGTTCTCAACATGGTCGGTTTGTTTAATTTCTTCCATGTCTGTAAATTAATAATCGTTAAATCTGATCTGGAATCTAACTGTAATCCGATTTTTTGTTTAACATTTCTACTTGTACGTATTTTCGTATATTTATCCAGTCCACTTGGTCACTTCTAGTTGTTAGACATTTTGACGGTCGTCTTCGAGTATAGAATCCAGAGGTTATCAGTGAATATTTCGGAGACAGTAGGAAAGCGTAGTTCAGGTTAGCAGTGGATAGAGCGTAGTTCTTCCTTCTGTCATCTTCGCCTGACAAGTTGGCACTGGTCATTCGGGTAGGATAAACAAATATGGCCGCCTCTATACACGGCGGATACAATGTTCTGCGGCTTCTGATTGGTTAATCTTGTATTGGTAGACTATAAAGGGAGTTAAGTCATTTTGACTAACTCACTAGTTACATGTCATATACACAAAAAACTGTAACACTAGTGACTCTTACTCGGCTTTTGTTTTCTTTCTTTGTTCTACAGTGCGAACTTTTATGTCCCACTTTATTGCACGACAGACAAGTCTTATAGCGGTATGGACAATATTTGTACCAATGTAAAGTCCAACAGCGATAGCATGGACTGGGTGGTGGTTTCTTCTGAGGTTTCATTTTACTTTTTGTTGTAAAATAATTGGCTTGGTTTGTTTTTTAGGAGGGAGAAAAACGTGTTTGTCGTTGTACTTTTCGTGTGTGATCGATACCAGTCTCTTCGATATCTTTCGAGTCCTTTCTTACGCTTATGCATCTCTGACAGTCCTCAGCCGATTTTTGTAGCGTCAGTTTTGGTTCATTCTCCAGTTTTGTTAGAATTCTCCGTCTGATCTCCGCATCTTTAGTCGAAACCAGGCCTTGGACGAATATCAAACTTTTAAAATTGTCAGGGCTGAGTTCAGATAACTTAAAGTCATCGCAGTGCTTGTTTACTACGGAAGCGAATGTAAAATAGCTTTCGCTATGCTTTTTTGTTAAATTTAAACATTTCCACCTTTTATGAAATAGTGAAGTGTTCGAACTAAATAATTCCGTTAAAAGTTTCACGACTTCCCTGAAAGTCAACTCATTCGTAGGGTGTTGTCTACGAATTTAGTGTATTCGCTTGACCCTAGTTTCCTCACTAGTAGACGTACTTTTTTTGATGTCTGACCAATTTCCGCAATCAAACTCATACGAATCTTCATATCTTCTGTAGTAAGAACGAAGGTTTTGTCGTCGTCCGGTGCATAAGTGAAGTCTTTGATTGAGCCTCCATTAACATTTTCAGGTTCGAGAATGCCGAAGATTTTCAAATTTTGTCCTTTAAAGTTACTGTAATTCTTGTAGTTCGAGTTGCTTTTCCTCAATTTTCTGTTGAATTTTTAATTGTTTTTCTTCGAGCCTAGTCTGTCTTTCCTCATTTTTTTTTTTTTTGCTGCTCGAATTAAATTTTCATTAGTTTAATATGATTGCCTTAAAGTCTTCCATGTTTATACGGTAATTAATAATAACACAGGCTATCTGTTGTCATTTAGAAGAACAAAAAAAACTCACTTTTGAACCCACATTTCTTTTTCGCAATATGTATTTTGTAGCTAGAGTTGTTGAATATTTGTATAAAGATTTTTCCTTTTTCTCAGTGTAGACTTTTAGGGCTTTTATCGTCTGTTGTTCTGGAACCTTGGTACGAAAAAAATTTTCCTGCGTAGAATTCTATTCTATTCTGGCTGACAGGTAAAATTCGTGTCTTCGTTATCACTGTTATGGTTGGTGTCCAAAAAGTTTTTTTATCTTTGTCTTCGCGTAGAACTTGTGTTTTTTTTTCTAAATATCTCCGTCGCCTCTGTTATGGACGACCGATAGCAAAACACGAAATAATAATACAAGATGTGGAAGGTGTTAGTATGACTGTCAGTCTGGTTTGGAGTGAACTACTATCGGCTCGACTCGATTCGTCCCTCTCTCTTGAGAGGCGTAATATACATAGTGTTAGGAAGAGTTCATTCATGACACTAATTAGAGCACACGAGAATTCATCCTCTCGTCTACTTTTCCTTAAAGAACTCAACAATGCAAAACAGACACTTGTTAACTAACAATGGTTTTCCTAACCACAACATCGATCACCAAATTAAACTATTTCTTTCCAAAGTAAATAATAACGATAACAAGCACACAGACAAAAATAGGACAAATATTTTCTACAAATGCATATCAACTATCAAGAAAATTAATCTTAACCTAGAAATGTCATAAAGAAATACACTCAGTTGACCCGAACAAAAAAATTAAATTAATTATCTACTACAAAAATTTAAAACAGTTAACCTTATCCTCAAAAATAACAACACACCTGCAAAATCAAAACTACAAAGAACGAGCATTATTTACGAGTTCAAATGCCCCCTTAAGAAATTGTGTTCCTGATCAAACCAAACTCATAAATAATTACATCGGTCACACTACTACATGCCTATTCAGACGCCTTATGTTACCACAGCTCCATCAGAATCCAACAAAACACACAAACTTACCAGACTCCGTCTGAAACGTACTAGTAGAACATACAAGCATAATAACCTCCTCCACATTTAATAAAAGATTAAAAATAATGGAAGCCTTAATAATAAAAAAGTAAAAGCTAACACTCAGTAATATTAACTACGATCACGGCCACAATGTGGTGACCGTGTTCAGAAAATAAAACATCCCATAACTCTAGAAACATACACATAACCCAGTTAAAAAGTAAAAATAAAATCATCGTTGATAATTGCTAAAAGTATAGCTTAAAGCGCTCGGAATTACAAAACATTTGGACAGTTTCTACACACTTGTTCGAACACAAGAAAAATTAAATAAAAAGCTTAATAGCAGTACCTTGTCTGTTGTCTTTAATGAAGCATATATATATATATATATATATATATATATATATATATATATATATATATATATATATATATATTTTGTGTGTGTGTGTGCGTGTAATTCAAAGTATCTTACTTTTGGTTTTGTCGCGTTTTGAAGAGTCAAAAAGTTTTATGGTTGAAATCAGAAACTTAAATTTCAAAATAAATTGATTTTTACAAATTGTTTTCTATTTTTGCCCAATTTTAGTCTTGTTCATCCGTAGAGGAAATCAGTAAAGATTGGAAATTTGGTTTCTAAGTTTTATTTCATGAATGTCTGAATGTGATAAATAAATACTAGATAATTTATTGGTTTCCAAACTTTAACGATTCCTTCCTCGAAAGGTAAATATGTCTAAAACACGGAAACATTAAAAAAAAAACAAACTTTATGGCGGAATAACTGAGGCTTTCAATTGTATTTTAATTCTTGCTAAAATGTTGTTTTTATAGTAGTGATATGCATAATCTTAACAAACAACCCCCCCCGCAAAAAACAAAAAAAACAAAAAACCAAAACAAACAACAACAAAAATACTTGATTATATGCAGTGGGATGATATTTAATATATTCCCGATGTTTACATTTATTCTAAATTTTCACAGGTGATGTATTTTGATGTAAAATTAACAATTGCCAAAAATCAAATTATAATTCTGCTCGTTCCTATTATAGTTAGTAAGTCAGTTAGTACGCGCCTTATGCTCTGCCATCACCCCAGATAAATAATACACCATTCCGTTTTGATTGTCAGAAAAAACGGAAGATATATGAGACGCTGTTTAGTTTTAGAGAGAAAAAGAAAGAAAGAAATGAAAGTGGGAGGAGGTGATAACGCTCCTACGAGTTTAACGTCTGCTTCAATGAAATGGAAAACCTTTTCAGTTTTTAATCTTTTCATTTATGCCATCTTAGTTCTTTAAATAATGAACTGCAATTATAGTTATGGTTGTTATTGTAATATTTTGTCCAAGTTTTTAAGATCAAATATTTAACGACGCAATCGGGGAATTCTTTGATTGCACGAAACGAAAACTGAACATTTCAGCTACAACCCAACTCGTTATATATGAAGAAAAGATGGAGGCACCAGTGATTAAAAGAAATTTGATAAAGGAGGTGTTTCAATGGCACAGATTCATTTCTCTTTCAGTAGGTTCAAAAGTGGGAACACATCATGTGATTGAGGGAACCATGAATGGAGCGATGTCAAGGAGTAACTTTGAAGCTAATGTATTGTCTTTGATACAACTATAGAAAGTTGAAGAGGGTTCGTTCTTTCAGCCCGAAGTATAAAGTAATACGCAAATGATTTATTAAGAATATTATGGAAGGACTTCAGTGGCTTATTCATTCTCTTGACTGGAATCCATTTGAAAATTTATGACGAACTCAGATATAGTAATGACCCTCGAAGCATTAACGATTTGAAAATGCTTTGCAAAGAAGATTAGGCCAAGATTTCAAAAATAATTGTAATGGGCTTGTGAAGACTTAAAATATCTCAGAAAAAAACTAGCGCTTTGAAATTTAAAAGTAAAATATGAAATCAATGTTTCTGAATACGTTTTTGCATCGCTACGTTTGTTTATAGTTTATTTTGCAGTGTCTGCAAGAAATGTCGATTTTTCTAGTAATTGTTAATTTTATATCAAAATACATTACCTGTGTAAATTTAAAGTAAACGCTTCGAAAGTATCAAATATTTTACAGGTGTCCAAATAATTATTTCCTTACACTTTCAATATATTTTGTGTATGAAAGGAATCAAGACAGTTGCTTCCACAGTCATATAATAATATGATAAGAGTTCCGTATTAAAAGATAATGAACTTTTCGATGCTTACTACTTCGTTGACATAATGAATTTCATTTTTTTACACTTCATCTTTTGTATTTGACTATTATGTTCGATGGTAAAGGAGAAAAGTTTACTGTTTATGAGAAATCATAAATTACATAAAAATGTCAATTAGTGGGGGGAAACTTACGTACATTTGTGTACGTTATTATCATGTGCGTATTTATATCAACGTTATGTCTCATGTTTGTATTTGCCCGTGTTATGTATGTGCTCGTGTGCGTGAATGTTCTTCTAATCTACAACACCTGTTTCATGTGTCCTTTGTATGTTCTCATGTGCGAAAAAAAAATCAAAGTGTTTTTAATGTTTCTTATTTTTAGATGACATTTAACAATGTCAACTTTAACAGTCTGGCATAAACTCATAATCTTAAAAAAAAAAATATCGCACAAAAAGCGCACTTATAAGAGTTTTTACGCAAAACACATTTATTTATTCGCACATATTCCATTAATTCTATGTATAAAACATAAGTATGTACAATTTACAGGTTTCAAGCAAATGTAGTAGTACTTCATTATCCGCGGTAGATAGATTCCCAAATCTCCGCGGATGATGAATTTTTTTTTTAAAAATAACATTTAATCGACGATGAACAATTTATTTTTAAATCTTAATTTTTTCTTATTTTTGCTAGAAAGAAAAAGTCCAATTTTTTCATAAAATGCGAAAAAATACATTTTAATTATAACATAATTGGAGTAATATTTTTTTCGGCAATATTTTACGCTAAATCAGGAACACATTGGATGACAGAAAGGACAGAACGCTCCCTACAGAAAATAAACTGTAAAATGAAATGAAAAGCATTTCAGCGATGAATAAACAACTTTTTCTTGTTAATTTGAGATTTTTACTTGAGGATCTAATGACACATACATTATGCTTTTGAGAATATTTAATTTTTTTTGTTTTTTCCAAAATATTATCATTTAATACTTAAGCGATGTTTATTTATTTATTTATTTATTTGCTTATATCTTCACTTGTTTGAAAATATCTTCATAAAATAATTTTAGTTTGATAAAAATGTTAAATATGAAAGTTTTGCTGATTTGATAAACCGCAGATAAATGAAACCACGAACAGTGAAGTTATACAGTATAATTTTCTGCCTCTACAGAAATATGCATTCCCATAAATGGCCCCGAACTCATTTGATCCTCGTCAGATAAGGCAAAGCTCTTCACTTCGATCATAAAACATTAGATTTAAAAACCATCCCCTTCCAGACTTCCCCCACCTCACTGAAATTGAAGGAGGAATCCTTCCCAAGTTTAAAGATGAGGCCAATTTTCAAGAATGCGGATGAGCGTTCATCCCCCCTCATAGACAGGCCTGAAGTCCCCTCAGTGTCATTAATAAACAACAAAGAAGCTAAAAGTCAAATAATAATGTAAATAGGTTGTTGATCACCTCATCTCAGAGAACTTAGACTTGAGCGACAAATAAACGGATTTCGATAAATTCGGTTAACAAAGAAGATATCATATAGTCCGAATACTGAAATAGTGAGGCAAACAACAAATATCTCAGAAATATGATCAGTATTAGATATTTTTTTAAAATCTCGGTATAAAGCCGATAAATTTGGAATGCTCTCTACAGAATCAATGGAAGTGTTTATCAGTGATAAAGTCCTTCTTAACGGGTAGGTCTTTGAGGTACTTGTTAACGGCCAATCCCCAAAGTCCCAAACGATCGACACGGATGTCCTCCAAACTCTATATCAAGGTCCAGCCCTCTTCCTATTTCAAATAAACAATCGAAAAAAAAAAAACAAAGTCCTATCAGCCTAGACAAGTGGAACTTGTTTAAAAACGATCCCTAAAAAGATGATGGAAAATTAACTGATCAATTTTTCTAACTGATCCATACTTAAGTTCAAAATAGATTATTGCTGCCATATATGGTTCATATTCTAAGTTCTTTTTTTTTTTTTTTTAATCTTTCGATAGTCCAAATATATTCGAGGGCGATTTAAATTGTTTTTGAAGTTTATATTTTTTTCACAGACGAATGAATTTCAAAAAATCTTGCTTAATTTTTATTTCTAAAGAGAAAATTTTCAGATTAACTCAGCTTTAACTGTATTCTTTTGTTAGTTCTAACCTTAGTGGAATTGAGGTTTATAAATTTGGTGGAGGACCTCATTCTCTTTGATTCCAGTCCCATTGGTGAGATGTAGGTTCAACTCGAGCAGCAGCTTCTCACAAACCACTGCTTTGTGGAACCGACTTCTAAGAGGATGATTCTCCGATCAATACAATCTTAACCTGTTCAAATGTAGAGTTAACCATTATCTTCCAAAAATATACCTGATCATAAGCCCGGCCTGTTACAACTATAACCCTCTACGTCGAGTATGCCCTCAATGCCTTGTAAAAGTAAATCATTGTAAAAAAATCAATACATATTTTATTTGAACATTAAATGTTTGCCAGATCTAACGCGGGAAAGCTTAACCGGAAATTTCAGTTAAGATAGAAAATAATTAGTAGAAAATAAAAAATGAATTTTAATCATATTTGACTGGTAAGGACATTGCCTTTTTTTTACTATGACTTGCCTGAGGACTAAACTAAGAAGGCAAGACTTTCTTATTGAATGATTTGGCGCAGCATGATCTTTATCATTGCTGGAGTTTAACTTTACAAACTGCAAATTTTGCTTACTATAAATACTTATAATTTGGTATTATGCTTTACTTTCATTTAAATGTTCACTTCATTTAACTTGCTTAGACACACGGCCACGTAATAGTGAGTCACTTAATTAGGGCCTAACACTCCACAAGCAAATGCTTTAAACACCTTTTTTGTAACTCTACATACATTCTATTTATCTCACTCTCTCTCCCTCTTTTTTTTTGATTATCTATTTTGCAGCTGTTAATGATGGCGTTTCTTACCATGGAACATCTGCAAGAGATATAACCTATTTGATTTAAACTGGGACATCCTAAAAACTAAAGGATTGCTTCTATGAAAATTGTGCCCGGCGACGAACTAAATCCTACTTGTTTTTATTTGGTTACTTCTCCTTTCCTTAGGATGTTGAGATGTAAACGTTTTATCTCCAAACACTTTTGTAATACAGAGTAGATAAGTTCTTATGTTTGCTTGTGGGCTCTGTACACATCAAAGATATGATCAACAAAGTTAAGAGGAGAAAGGAAAAGATGAAAGTATTTGAATTAGGAAAAAAGGCAATAAATAAGATATGGGATTATTAATATAATCCATGATAATCACTGACCTCTTTAAAAATTTTTCAGTTGTTAATGTCCGACAAACAGAGGAATGTGATTTTTCAAGAATAGATGGAACATTGAGAGAAAAGAGAGAAATGTAACCAGGACCACAACAAAAAGAAAGAAGGAGGAGTGTACATACAAACAAAAATGTGACATCAGATTCATGTGTGTAGTAAATGATAGTACATATCATCTGAGATTTACGATGACAAGTTTTTTTTTTTTTTTTTTTTAATCGATTCACCCCAAGCAAGGCGGGAAGCCACTAGGGCGCAAGGGGTTACAGAAGATTTGGAGCAAGACGAGATAGGAGTGATAGAAGAAATGATGAGGAGAAGGATAGTGGATAGATCAAGGCAACTGGAGATGTCGGTTGACATTACATTTGAATAGTTGGAGATTATAGCTCTCAGGGAAACTGGAATAGGGAAGGGAGTTCCACAGGTGAGAGGTGCAAGATATGAAGCTATTCGAGTAGAAGAGATGGCTACATTTAATAGTTTCAACAGTAAAAGGGTGAGAGCGGTATTCCAGCCTCGTAGGGCGCTTGAATTCATCAAGTTTGGGAACCTGCGAATGCAGATCCTCGTAGCAATTACCATGAATGTATTTGTAAAAAAGACAGAGAAAGGCGACGGTGAGTCTGTAAGAGAGCGACTGTAGACGAGATGCCAGATTGGGACCAATTATATTGCATATCCGCCTCTGGATCTTATCAAGAACCCCAAGGCAAATAGTAAGGGCTCCAGACCATACATGGTGGCAATACGCCATGCAAGGGCGAATTGTTGATTTGTAGATTTGAAGGATCGATTCCAGGGAGAAAATTTCCTGGCGCGGCAAAGGGAGCCAACTTTCTTTGCGGTGGACGAAGCAATTGACTCAATGTATTTGTTCCATCTCAGGTCAGTAGTCAACGTGAGACCGAGCAGCCGCAGAGAGTTGCTCTCGAGAAGTTGAGCGTCAGACATTCTAATGTAGGGCAGGGAAGGATCTCTGTGGTGATGAATAGAGAGCAGTTTTATTTTTGAGGCATTAAAGTTGACCAGCCAATTCCTGCCCCAGTTCACAACCGATTGGAGGTTCTTTTCGAGAAGCACGGCCAGGTTAGTTTTGTCAGCGACACTAGATTTGTTTTTGAGGCAGGAGTAAATTGTGGTGTCATCCACGTAGATGCCAACTTGGGAATCTATGGACATAGTCGAAATCAAGGTGGCGGCCATCATATATGTGCTTATAAAATATATGGATATATTGTATTTCTTTTAATCCTGAATATATGTATATACTCATATATATTTATATCGCTAACTTAGAAAACAAAATATTCAATAAAATAAATAAACCTACTATTTATACCATATATATTGATAACATTTTCATCCAAACCAAATCCGTTAATGACATTATAGAACTTGAAAACATTTGGAGTCCGTCTTAAAGTTCATTTATGAACTAAATATCGATAAAAAAATCCTATTTCTAGATATTCGCATTGACTCTAACAGCGATAATTTTACCACATCTTAACTCTTATCACATCTTAACTCTTATCACATCTTAACTCTTGCTTTCTTACAACAGCGAATTCTCTGAAAAATATAACACCGCGGTCATTAATAAAATAATGCAAAGAGCTAAACTCATTTCCTCATCCAAAATAGTTTTCCTGAAATAATTAAATAATATAAAATAAACACTTCAATGACTTATATAGTCAATAAGCAAAGCAAATTTCATTTAAACAACAACAATCTTAATAATAAAAAGTACAGTCATAAACATAATACTAACAATAACGCTATTAACATATATTACCAAAATCAAATGCACCACAATTACAAAAAAGATGAAACAGCAATAGAAAGCATCATACATAGATATATAAAACCAGTCTATGAAAATAAATACATCAGATTCCTTATTTACTACAAAAAATTCATAATTAGCAACTTAGTTATTAAAAATAATATATTAAATATTTATAAAAATTTAAAACTCCTATATAAGATCAAGATTGTGTACGTATATACTTGCCCACTCAGAGAATGTTTCTCTATAAATAGAAAACACAAAAACTCTTACATAGAATATGCCACAACCACACTCTCACAACAACTCACCTGTTACATTTCAAAGCATAATGCCATCAGACAACACATTAATAAGCAGCATAAGGATCATAGTAACAAGTTACCTCCTCCTTCGATCCTTAAACCGGCAGAGGAACAGGTCATTTCGACCTTGACCTCTCGTTCATGCTCCCTATACGCTGTAAACCCGTGAGAGAGACTAGCAAGTCCCCTTTTTAGTTAAGTTATATTACAAACCCTGTTGTAATATACTTCTAGACATTTTTAGGCCATAGTTCCCTTTAGCTAACCTCGACGTATTTTATTATAGAGACTTTACTGTTAGCTTATCCAATTTACTTGCTGGTCTCTCTTATCACAAGGCAGTGGCTTCTCACTAAATTCCAGGGGGTCTGCGACTGAAACGGTCGGATAAGCAGGCCCCTGGCCTTCGTTGGCCAGGATCGTCGATCACCGGGCTGCGTATTAAGTTACGCTCCCATTTCTTTTTTGTCTGCCAACTTGACGATCGTTGGAAACTTTTCTTTCTCTCTCTCTCCTTCGCCTACTACTTCCTGGCTTCTTTTCAACTCTCGGCATTCCATCCCTACTGGCTGCCTGCACGTCGTCCTTAACCTTTCCCGTACACTATGTTAGTAATTAATATGGGAGGTTACTAATATCGGACTCGACCGGCAAACACGCAACGCCTGCACTGGACCTGTGACATGACCGAACATCGCCAGCTCTTCTTTCCTTCCCAACACGTCAAGTTGGCAACCCGGTCGAGACAAACATCAACTGCAACAATCAAGAGCGATGATCTTGGCAACAACCAACACCAACATTAACTGCAACAATCAACAGCGATGATCCTGGCAACAACCCACATCAGCTTCAACTCCAACAACCAACAGCGATCATCCCGGCAACTACCAACACCAACCTCGACCATCAATGCCTGCACTAGAACTTCTGCACCTCCATCGTTCCGACCTCCTTATTTTCTTTTCTAGAATAAATTAGCATATATCATATATATCCTCGTTCTGTCGTCCATATTGTTTCACCGTCAGATTTAACGTCTTCAAAAATGTTAGCGGGCCTCTTGTGACCTCATTCACCCTTGTGTGATACGGGGCCGCTCGGGGAGGGGGTGCCGCTACAGAGAGTTACTCACAAACAACCAAAATGCTATCAAAGTCAAAGAGTAAAAACAGACTTAATTATTTATCAAAAATATTTAAATAAACACACACACACACACGTATATATATATATATATATATATATATATATATATGCATCGTAATGTAGCAATGGCATCTTATACATGTAAATGGTATCTAAAATTATTTAATGATCTGTTGTATATGCATACACCGAATTATCAATCTTTATTATTATTTATCATTCTTTAAACGATTTTAAAATTTTAGAACAAAATTCCACCGAATTTCCTTTCGGTTGACATGCTTTATTCTATAAATTCAGTTAATTCGACTTTTGCCTGTTTGTGTAAAGGAGAAATGAAATTGGCCTGAACTTGCAGGAATTAAAGAATACAGCTCGTCCTAACATCATCCGCGACAGAGTAGCGAGAGGCTAGCAATGTTTCGTCTTTGGGAAAAATAGTTATAGCGATAGAAGGAGGTGGAGAGCCATGATCGCCTACGTCCTGAAAGGACACGGCACATAAAAAGAAAGAAAAGAGTGGAAAAGAATTTGTTCACAAATGGGGTAAACAAATTTCTCTCAAATCTTTGTAAAACATTTTAATTAGTTTCAATTTCAGTTAAAAATTTCCAGATAAAGATGACATCTGTTTTCATAGATCAATGTAAAAAATCACTTTCTCTGATCATCGTTATTTAAAGATAATTTTTTCTGTTTGTGGATGATTCTACAAACAGAAAAAATTATCTTGTTCTAAGAAAGCATAAAGAAATCAAAATACTAAAAAATTACGAAAGAAATTTAAATAGTAACTATGTTTCGTGCAAGAAAATACCCATTCTTTTATGACCGTGATTTCTTACCAACGCAGGCGAGATGAGTACCAGCGCCCTTAATATACTCATGTGAGGAAATAATTATTGCCTCATCTAAATTTGGTTTAAATAGATATTTACAAAGCTTCTGACCCATGTCACAGCAAAATAGTACTTAACGAGAAATTTAGCTTACGAGCTTATATCGCTCTTCTGTCAGCAAGTAAAGCATAAAAATAGAAAATATATTCCTTTTTATACGCTTCTGTACGTCTCTGTTCCATTCTTTTGTCGGCGTTACATGTACAAATTACATTAGAAAAAAAACTATATATTTATTTAAAAGGTCTTAGTATTTCGTTAATAATAAATGATAAAAAGCCTGCATTTTAAAAAGAAACAAAAACATTTGTACATATATACAACACGCACACACAAACACGCACACACACAAAAGAAAGAAAGAAAGAAAGAAAGAAAGAAAGAAAGAAAGAAAGAAAGAAAGAAAGAAAGAAAGAAAGGGGAAGAGAGAGAAAAGAGAGAGTGAAAGGAAGAGAGCGGGAGAGGAAATGGGGAGAGAGAGAAAGAAAGAGAAAGAGAGAACGAAAGAGACAGAAGCTAAAATTTAAAATAAATAAATCCAAAAACCAGACACCTCATATTGATCATTTCATTATCACAGATTTTTCCACTCAGATGATTTTGTAACGAATGCTGATTGATTCGTATTTAAAACTGATTTAATTGGAAATAGACTGCGAAGGCCAAAGTCGAATTGTTTTCGCTGTGCCTCTTATTCAATAATTTATATATAAAATCTACAAATGGCCTGAATACGAGACAAATAGATTCTCTAGTGTTAATCTGTGTGGAGCAGTAGTGGAAAGCTCCCCATTTGTAATTCAATAATCGAATTTTACCTCAGTGTCTGTCAGCAGCTGACCGGCCTCTCTTTCTTTTTCATACACAAATTTCGTATTGTGATTGTAAAAAAAGGTTTTGACAAATTAAAATGCAACATCACAACTGTCCTAAATTCAAATTGTTTTTATTCTTGAACAAAGTAAAAATGTATGAATTATATTTCCCTCACTTTTTACTCACTGATTATTTTGTTATTTTACTTTTTAAAATTCTTTCTAATTTATCTCAATGCCATAGAAGTCAGTATAACTTTTGAAAAATGAAAATCATTCGTAGAAATTATTGCGTCTTTTATCTTATCAGAACTTTACTAGAAAGAAAGTCTCTGTACAAGTGAAAACATCTATTTCATAATAATTATGAACAGATGAAATCTGGAAATGAGTTGATCAGTTTATGAATCCATAGACTAACAATAATAATTGTAATTCTTTCTTAAAGTAAATACTATATTTTTATAGGTACCTACTAAAAAGCGAGAGGAGACAGAGGAGACGAGAAATAATGTGTTGCGCCAGACCCCCAAGTAAAAAAGTTTTTGCTTAACCCCGACTTAAAAACAAGCAAAAATACTACCACTGACTGATGACAAAAGAGAAACTATTTTCATAACAAATAAATTTACTCTTTATTTATATTTTAGTAGAGGCCATTTTTAAATAAGAGTTATCAATATAAAAATAGCGAACATTTTTTCCACGAAATTTTGTTACGAAACAAATAAATGCGTTCAATTCATCTGAGCAAAGAGGAGAGAAAAGAGGTTTTGATTTATTTTTAACCGTGTTTGGTTCGTTGTTTTTTAAATGGTTTTGTTTTGGAATAAGTCTTGCTATTCAACGACTGGAGAATGTATCTCATTTTTGAAAAGTTTATTTTAATATACTTTATACAGTTTCAAATTTGATAAAATTTGAACCAAAGTTTATTATTAATACATTAAATACAGGAATAATATTTTTTTTTATTTGTAGCAAAAATGAACATAGAAAAGTTATTAGAAATCTTTGGTCAGAATTCTGTCAATTTGAAGCTGTATCGTAAACCTTTTGCAAAGCGTTTTGTCCCCTCTTTAATGTATACATTTATATATATATATATATATATATATATATATATATATATATATATATATATATATATATATATATATATATATAAATAAATATATATTAGAAACAGGGGCAGCTGTAGAATACTGAATGTGACCATATTCTAAAATTAGCTTGTTCCAGAAATACCTATTTACAGAGTGAAACACTTAATGCTGATTTTCAAGCTACAAATTTATTTACTCGTAAATTCATTAAAATTCTCATTTTCTATTTTTCCAAATTGTTTATTTGGTGTTATATCGTATAAAACTTTTAAATAATTAACTGAATTGAGAAATTCATGCAATGAATAGATTATTGTTTTATTAAATTTTGATGAAGTGCACTGCCCCATTTTATAAAATATTCATTTTAAAACTGAAAGCAACCAACCAAAAATGTCAAATTGTCAGAAATATTCTCATTTCTGGAATAACGCCGTGTCAATTATTAATAATTTTTTAATTAGTATTTTTTTATCTTCATTTCTGTTGTTTATTGCGTATCTCTAAAGATCGTAGACTGACAACTTTGGTGTTGCGATAAAAAGCAAAAAGAACTAAGACGAAAGAAATCTTTTCAGGCGATTTGAAACTCAATTATTAGAAGTCATAATGAAACGATTTGATTAATGTTGTAATAATAGAAGATCATTCGATCAAGCAATATTTGTTTGAATGTTAAAAAACGATTGGATGAGAAATAAGGGAGGCGCCTGTAAAAGGGTTAAATAAAAAATTAATTTTCTTACCTGGTGAGATTATATGTACGTTGGATATGTGATTTTTTCTTTTTGATGAAATATGCCCGAATAAAATAAGGGTTTCTGATGATAAGTGCGAGCTTCAACGTGTTTTTATTTCTGAACCCGGTAAAAAAAGAAGAAAATATGAACCCTGTATCACAGAATGGAAACAAAGTAAATGTTCCGCGAAAATCCAAATAGACTTTGGTGATTGGCTGCCAGGGCAATTTCGAAACTTTTTTTTTTCAAGTACCTTTCACTTTGTTCTCGATTGGTTCACTTATATTGCCAGCTGTTGTAACCACCCCCACTCCAACCCTTGCAGAACTACCCGTAGTGTTATTATAATTACCATTGCTACACAAAACAAGATTCGTTATGGATTTTGTCTTTTTTGGTACTGTCAGAATGTTTGGAAATTGGCACCATTCTCAAATTTCACGATTGGACATTAAAATGCTATTTTTGATTTTCATTTTTTTCTTTCTTTTTCCCGCTTGTCTACGCTTCTCACGTTTTCAAACTATTATTTTTCTGCTTCTCTATAAGTGTCCTTTCATATCTTTTCTCTATTTCATATCCTTTCTCTATAAGTGTCCTTTCATATCTCATCGTTTTTAAAAGTGATTCTGTCCGTCTCTTCTGATTTCTTTCTTTTCTTCTTTCCTTTTTACTTTTACATCTCATTCATTTCTTCACATACTCAATGATTACAAATTCAAGATGAACGCAACATAAAACCACAGATGACTAAAAATTCACTCTTCCTTTTTAATGACAAAAAAAAGACAAACGATCGTTTATAAATGTCTATAAATTCACGTTCTCTCCTCCTCTCTTCATTTATTCATTTTACGCTTAGGGTTACGTATAAGTTTCCACAGCAACCCTTTCACAATTAAAAATAAATACATATTTATATATCTCGCTGTTGCAATTACATGTATACATGTGATAAAAAGACCTAATTATTATTATTAAGAAAGTATAAATATCGTTAACTGCTGGTTGGACTCTCGATCTGGCACAATATTCACTGGTTTTAATCTTATGAAAACATATCCGAAAAGTGAAGCTCATATTTTCTAAGACATGACACCACGACTTGTAAGATTAAAGACAGTTATTATTATGTGAACGTTTTTCCTTGTTTTATTTCTTTCTCTTATTTTCTTTGTTACTTTCTCAACAAAACTTGTACAAATGAATACTCGTCTTAGTGAAAAACGAACTAAATTTCATAGGCCACAAAATAAATAAATAACACCAATCTCAGTTCTATTAATCATAGAACTGATGTTAGTATTATTTTAATTTAGTTTTAATTTTCTTGATTTTATTACGTACGGGAAAACACATTGCAACTTACAAAAGATTAGTTATAATCTTGGCTT
Source organism: Acanthosepion pharaonis (assembly GCA_903632075.3). NCBI lineage: Eukaryota > Metazoa > Mollusca > Cephalopoda > Sepiida > Sepiidae > Acanthosepion > Acanthosepion pharaonis. The sequence goes on along the minus strand of CAHIKZ030001675.1, from coordinate 127,156 downwards.
GTAATATTCCGCCATTAAATCTTGCATATTATATAAAAAGGCAAAAGTATTGTTCTTAGTATCAGTTTTTTTTTGGAAAGATAACAATTGCATGTCATCTTGATAAGATTTAATGAGAGCAAAAAGGAAAGGACTTATTTTCATTATTTGTAAAGTTGTAAAATGTTTGTAAATAAAGCGGTAGTTATAAATTTTGAATTTGAAGATTGTTAACAATAAGCAACAGAAACTATAAAGTATTTGTAGGTTGATGTGTTTGTTCTGATTTATACTCATCTATGTGTGTTTGTCAATACATGCAGCATGTCACTGTTTTAGGATTAATAGTCCCGTATATAGAGATGAAAAGGTTCACTGAAACTGACATCACAACTCCTGTCAGAAATGCTTCTCATATGTAAACCACATGTTACTAGTCCGTGTATGCAATGTGCCATAATGTAAGTAGAAAAGTAGATGTATGCGTACCGCGTATGTATTTGCAGGTTTATCGATATTATAGTGGCTTTGAAAAAAAATATTTTCTTTAAAATTCGAGCTGATCCCGAAAGAAAAATAAATCGAAACAAAAACTCGTAGACGTTCATATTTATGTGCATTACACACACATTTATTAAAAGAAAGAATTTGCTAACATATTCTTTAAATGAAAAAACTGCTGTAATAAAGTCGATGGTTAGTAAAAAATGGCTGGAATAAAATTTGATGTGTCAAACTGTATATACGAGGCGCAAATTGAAAGTTGTAAAAATACCACCAAAATGAAGTCTGACAGTTTAAAAAAGATACATGTATAAAATTTAGTTTGTGAACAGGCAGGATTTAAGAGATACATTTTGGGAATTTTTTTTAACCAATGGAAAAATTAGGTTACGCCTATATAATTTTCAAATCTGAATTCAATTTCTGGTTATTTAAGAAATCTGTTTTTTTTTTTGTTTTTTTTTCTGATGTAGTTTCGGCATTGACATGGAAGGCGTTGGCTGGTCGTGGGAGCTGAACTTAGATTAAAAAGAAGAAGCAGAAATGTTTGAGTTTTTACTGAAGAATGACCGCGGGTTGCTTCAGAAAGAAAAGAAAGCAGAACATTCTACAAATTTAGAGATCTGTACACACGCTTTTATGAGTGGTAAAAATGTTTAAGCGTGTTATCGAATATAAACTCACACGCATCTACATTTCCTTTATGACTTGACCTTGTCTCCAATGTTAATATAACCCTATTTTGGATCACCAATGACGAAAGAACATCGCGTAGCATGTAAACCTACTGAAATGTAGAAGTTATTAATTGAAGCGTCGAGAATTCTAATAGGCTTAACAAAATATCAATAAGACGAGTGTAAAATAGTCGACTATCTGAAGTTTTAATCCTCAAACAGCATGAATGAACAGAACCATAGATTGTCAAGTTTTATGATGTCAATAATTATGTTATAAGAATATCTTTGACAATAAAAAACAGCTGTTACTGTCAACATTTTGAATGATCAACAGACATGAATCCTCAATGGCAAATTATTAAATCACTGAATATTGCTTATGAGGTTTACGTAACATCAAAGTAGAATATACAATAGCATTTTTCAAGAAATTCTACCTATTGACCTCCTGAAATACATTAGCCTCCTATTTTAATCGTCTGAGAGAATCCTTTTTGCCTTCCATCTGTATGTCTGATACTAACCCCCAGGGAAAGTGACTCATTGCGGGCTAACGTTTTCCGTTGACATAAAATGGAAAGATTTTATTGAATCAATTTCTAGGTCTGCTTGCTTGGAAAGTTGGTTCCCTCTGTTGTGCTAGACAATTTTTCTCGCCAGAATCTACCTTGCATTTTTATAAGTCTACAATTCGTCCATGCTTTAAATATCTGGTTTCTACCACATTTGATTTGGTGATTCTGTTATGTATTTAGAGATTCTTGGTAAAATACAAAGTAGAATCTTCAATGTTATTAGTCCTGACTTGATATCTCGGCTTCAGTTACTTTCTCACCAACATGACGTAGCTATAAATATTTTCATTGTAATTATTCTCTTTGGTGCATAGATTTTAGGAATTTAAGCGCAATACTAGATTGGCGGCAAGATCTCATCATTTTACAGTTGAAATGGCCAGAGATGTAACCGTAAGTTCTATGTTAACAGTTCCTTCTATTGCACTTCTCACTTGTGGAAATTTCTTCCGGCTTCTTGCTTCAAAAATCTAAATGCAATGTCAATTGTTATCTTTTGTTTTCCTAATTCCTGTTCTTTTATTGTTTTCTCTCCTTAATAGTTTTTTCTCTCACACTCTCCTCTTCTGCGTTCTAGTGGCTTTGTTGCCTTGTTTAGGGCGAAATGATTAAAAAGAAAAAAAAAAAAAAAAAGATTTAAATTTTGAAAATTTTAATCGTTTTGAATTCGAGTAACAGCAAACAAATACTTGTTAATAAGGCATTGGATTTATTAAGTAAATTGCTAAGTGAATTAAGCTAAAAAGTTAAACACAACATCGTTTATTCTATGCTAAATTCGGCATCAGAATCCTTTTACCAGTTATGCAACTCAGTGAAAATCTTTTTCGCTGACTTAATGCCAATAATTAGGGAGAATATTTTGAAATCCATTCTCATCACGGATTTGCTGCTCGCTACTTATAGGAGTCATTGTTTTTTTTCCATCAAAAACATCTCAACATAAAATCAGAAAAACAGCAACAATAAAAACCTTAGATACGTAGAATAATCAAGAAAGAAAACTCCAGAGCATTTCGCAGCTCTCGACCAAAAACTAAACACATATGTCAATATGGCGCCCGCCCATCAAAGCCTATCATCAGTGCGTAACGGGTTTCGCTTCAGTGCTAATCCACGACTGGAGAAGTGACAAGGGATAAATTTGTTGATATATATTTTTGTTTATATGAGTAGGTCAAAGAGTACTATACCTTTTTTCTAACAGCTTCAACATATGCAAACAAATAAACACACATATGTTACTAACATTACCAATTTTCAAGTGAGTAGTAAATGATAAAACTTCTTGGCAAAGATTTCATCAAAGAATGAACTAGACACATGACTGTCGATTGTAAGACTGGACAGTTTTAATACAAAGGTAAAAAAAACAAATGCTCACTATTCGTAGCTATCATAACTGATGCTTCATTTTTAATCGTAAATTGCAGAGAATTTCGGAAATTTGAACATTTTCGTTTATCTAAAACATTTCTTATTCCTTTGTCCAAAAAAAAAAACAAATGATATTGTGGAAAGCTCCTCCTTAATTCCCCTAATTTTTCACTGCAAACGCTCTCCCTATATATAAAATACTGGGCAACTTCTTGCCTCGTTCTTTTCATTTCTTCATCTCAAACACATCTACAACGTAATCATTTTTTACTTCCCATTTGTGGAGACGCCATAACATTATACACACATACACGTATGTAAAAACATTCACCAAAATACAAACTCTACATTTTTGAAACAGAAACTTTCACACGCAAACATAAATGTTGATGTCTTTGTCACGTGTAAATTTGTTGTATATTTGTTGACATATATATATATATATATATATATATATATATCGGTATTGTTTGTTTTCTTTACCTTTTCAGTTGAACTCAACTTGAGTCCGCCATTTTCTTGTAATTGGACCTTCTAGTAGGAATAAACAGCACGTGTTCTTAACCTAACAAATCAAAGACCCAAAAATCCTCTATTATTTTTAACACTGGTAAAAGGAGTTGTTTACACCATTTTAAAAAGAAAAAATGTTACTCGAGGTGTTTGACAGTTATATATTTGATGAAGAGTAAATATTTTCTATATGAAAATTAATCATTTTCTGATTTGGAAAATAAACAAAGCATTAATTGTATTTGTTGAGGACAAATACATACAATACAAATCATAGTAAATGTGATTTAATGTAGAAAATACTTTTCAATTATTCCATTTCTTGAAATAGTTGACGTATCAATATTTTTTTGACTGAAAATAAAATTGACAAAGATTATTGTTTTCTTTCTTTTCACTAAATGCTTTTTTGTTTTTTTTTATGAATTGAATTGTAACCAAATTCAAAGACAAAATTTGTTCGCTACAATTTTTTTTTTTTTTTTTTTGAATAGAATTTTTATTCTTCCTTTCAATAGTTGAACGAAATTTTATAGTATAAAATAGCCATAATTGCAAAAAGAAAAAGTCAACCTCTTCCTCCCAGCTTTAGAATTCCTTATAAAAAAACTTCTATGTTTCCTTTTTTTTATATATCATGATCTTAATCAATCATAAAACACCATAAATAAACACACACATTTTTACACATGTTAATGAATGTTGTTGAAGTTAATTTAGGTACCTCCACGAAATCGCTAAAAAAAAAGCATAGCTTGATGAAAAAAAGACGCCAAACTTGAAAAAACAAAATTTTATCGTCTAAATGTTTATGTTATTATAAAGAGGAAAGACCAAAGTTTTTTTTTTATTATTTTTTTTAAAATTTTTCCATCTTTTTAGAACATTCTAAATTTTGATTAAAAAAAACCTTGTTTCTCTTTGTATCAGCGGAACTAGTAAAATAACATAACATAGACAATTTTTTTTTTTTTTTTTTTTTTTTTTGTATGACACATTAATTTGGAAAATCTTGCAAAAATAAAAATAATTGTCGGATGTTAATAAAACTTTCAGAAACTATTCACAGGTGATCGAAATTATTAAAAATAATTTTTATTAGTCATGGCAGAAATATTTTTTTTTAAATTTATTACCCACCCAATAACTAATTTTATGAAAACGCTAGAAATTCGAACTCATCAGATTTAGTGATTACAATAGGTAAAAGTACAAGGCTTTGAGGAATGCAAATCCTGTTTTTTTTTTGTTTTTTTTGGATCCGCACCCCCCTACCTGAAAATCAGCTCTGAATTGTAACATACAAAACTCAATAAAACAAAGATATTATTTAATTTCAAATGCTTTTATTTGCTTTTAGTTGTTTTTATGAATATGGACAATATTTTCTGAAAGCAAAAAAAATTTTTTCAATGAAAAATGAATTTTAATACAATTATTTGTTATTTTTTAAATTATAATAGATTTTACATTTAAGTTGTTAAAATATTATAAAATTAGTTAAAAGCCGCATCAGGTTTCCTAAAATGTCCTTATGAGATAGATCTTTTTTAGCGCGTTGTAAATTGTATCATTTTGACTAATCAGAAGATCCGCAGTAATTAAGAAATGTAATTTTGTGTTTATAATCGGGCTGTAATTATAAAGTACGGAAGACCAACCAGAATACAATTAAGTTGCATTATTTGAGTTAAGCATTGTTCTCCGCTGTTAAGGCCTTTACTTTTGCGAAAACACGTGTGGAGAAGTTAATTTGATTTTTCAATTTCAACTGAGAAGGGTACCTACAAGTATCAGTATCATCTTATGAAATTTATATGATCTTATTTTTATATTAATCTCAAGTTATGACATTTTTCCATAAATGAAATATCAAAATTAATAATAAAATGAATGGAAATACAAATAACAGAGTAAAATGTAATAAATGTACATAAAATTATAGTATTTTATGTACAGTTCTGATAAAATTTCATAAAAAGGTACCTATAAATTAATTAGATACCTTTTTATATGAAATATGAAATTTAATCTCACTCTTTAACAGTCTTATTTTAATTTCTTTATAATATATTTTCCATAAAGCATCGTAAACGTAAAGGTGAAAGCTAAGTACAAAAAAAAAAAAAAAAAATTAGAACGCTGAAAGTTTTCCTTAAAAATAACGAGGTAAATAATTTGTTCACTTAAATGTAAATAATTTCACTTTTCTCCTTCCGTAGAACAAATTATGATCACATAATCCATCAATACATCATTCAACACCTGTCAAGTGACGCGAAAGGTTATGACCTGCGTTGTTTTATTTGCAAATTACATCTTTTCGGCACAGAAGCTAAGTTAAGCTTTGGTTCAAAATATTTTAAATAAACATTATAATTTCTGATTTTTTCTTAAAATAAGTTTTGAAAAAATGATAATTGATTTTTAAAAGAATTTCAAAGTGAGATTTTCATCTTTTTTTAAAATGGAAAAAAAATGGCCAAATCGATTATCTGTCAATTTTGCTGACTCAAAAAAAAAAAAAAAGATTTTAACGAAAATTTCGGACGTGCTAGGAACGATTAAAAAATGTAAAAAAATACCCCAAAATACTTTGATCTTTCCTCTTAATAATAACATAAACATTTAGACGATAAAATTTTGTTTTCGTCAAGTTTGGCGTCTTTTTTCATCATGCTTTTTTTTTTTAGCGATCTCATGGAGGTACCTAAATAATGAAATTTCAAAAACCAGTTATCAGATCCTTAAATTTATTGAGTCGATGAGTCACTCGTGAACGTTTCAATGTTTAATGCCTGAAACACTTTATTCATATACATTTTTTTTTTTTAATTCGGATTACCTTCAGGCTAATTTAAAATAAAAACTTAAATTCAAGTTCAAAAGTAGGCCTTTAAATTAATTTTTTTACAGTATTATACAACCTAATTGATCCCTATATTGAGGTTTATCAATTCGTAAAAGAATCAAACAAATTCAAATTCATGCAAAGTTGTTTGAGAATTTATTTCGTTAATGATAAACTAGAATTTCAAGAAAGATTTGTTTTTAGCCAAAATAGATAACAATGAAACAAAATGTCAAAAAAAAAAAAAATTGCCTTTGAATAAAAACTACCGAGAAAAGATGGAATATATATGTTTTGACAGAGGTAAATTTGTCAACATCCCGTAAAATGTGTGATTGTCCCTTATTTCGAGAATTGATGAACAGAGGAAAAAAAATATATATATATTTTGCTTTTTAAAAGATATATATAGATAAACACGAACGGCTGGAATATGTAAATCTATAAATGCTAATATCTAGAAGCCCAAACAACCCCCCAATTCCTCTATTTCACACACGCACACTTACATGGAACATTTTTTAGTTTCGTTTTTCTACGTTTTCTATCGCTCAAAATTTATAAACTTAAAATGAATCCGTGGGCCCTGACTTCTGCGAAATAAAATGTTTTCATATTTTAATCTGCGCTCTCTGCTTCATCTTTTCAAAGACATAATGACCTTCTGTGATAACTTTTTGATTTTTGTAGAAAATAGAATTTAACAGTCAAAAAGTAAAAATAGAAACTATATAGTTAAGATTTCTGTTGATTTTCTTTCAATCATTCTAATGGTTTTCCATGTACAAATAATTTGTTTTTATAGTATTTTTTATGATTATTTGTAACAAATTAAACTTCGATTTTATTTTGAAGAAATATTTTTGGGGTGAAAGAAATGAATTTCTGTCATCAGGGTCGGAAAAATTAAATAAAGTCTTTTATAAAAGAAGATGAAAATGAATTCGTATAATCAATAATATCATTTTTTGGTATTTTATATGGTTGAAGAACAAGAAAAAATGCATGTTTATGGAAAAAGTTTTTTTTTCTTGTATTTCTTTCTTTAATATATTTTGAGGAATAAAAAAAAAGAGATCAGAATTGGTAAAAATTTTGTAAGAGATCAAGAGAGGAAAGAGGAGAGATGTGAAAGAAAATAAAGAGATTGAAAAAATTTAAAAAAATATATTTATGGGTTCACTGTCGAATCACCATTATCAGACGAAAATGAATGACAAATTTAAAAAAATCTTTAAATAATATATTTGTCCTAGAGAGAACTTCAGACTAAGGAAATTTAAGATTTTATCGTTTTTGAAATTTAATGGTTTCTTTTTATATCGAAGGGGAAAAATACAACAAATGTTGGTTTCAAAGTTTGCATACAAAAACGCTTCCTATATATCAAATGGATTTAAATTAAAACATTTGACATCTGATGAGACTGGATCCATAGCCTGGACTCATGACCATACCCCAACGCTTTTAATTTAAAACTTTATTCTTCAAGCTGAAACTCAGACCTCAAACCAGACATCGGATGGCAAAATTTTAAAATTTCAATTTGTTTCAATGTTATTTTTTTAGTGTTTTAAAATATAAAACTGAATACCAATACTTTCTTTTAAAGTTCTTTCCTTTCTATTTTTTATTAAAATATAAAAAAAACATAATGCTATCCTTAGAGAACATCTAAAAAAGCAGATGATTTTTTTGTTCCCCAAGTTGAATAAGTGCCACAAACAAGACCCAAGTGTTACAGAAATTTAAAAGAAAAGAGGATTACACAAAAGGATAAAGAAAGGACAATCTTTCAAGGAAAAGTTTCAGAAAATTCGATTGACATTACATTTGAATATTTGAAGATTATAACTATCAAATATAGGACAAAAAGTTCCACTGACGGAAGTGCGAAAAAGAAGCTTGATGGAGTTGATGAGATAGACAAATTTAAATTATTTTCCCCCAGTGAATGGTGGGAAAGAGATGACAACCTAAATGCACGTTTAGTGGTTCTAACAGTTTGGTGTCCAGGGACTGAAAGTTTTCCTTTATTGAAAAGTTCAATTTGAGTTTTTAGTTTCATTGAAAAGACAGAGGATATGTCACAGCACGTCTTGGGACGTCTGATAGAGATTTGCAGACGTCTTTCCAAATCAGGATTTATGGCCATTTGCTGTCTGTCTCTGGATTTTGTTGAGGACCTCGAGATGAATAGCTGGAGTATCAGACCATATATAGCGCAGCAGTATTCCCCGAATGGTTGATTTGTGATTTGAAGTTGACTCAGGCGAACAAACCTTGTGGAAGACATTAAATCCAAGGTTCCTTGCAACATGACGACAGATCGAATATGTAGGATTAATAAGAATTTATTATATAAAGACGAGTCGTGGTGGTCGGACTGGTCAGTCGTCCTGATGGTGACGTTCCGGTCGTGTCGACGGTTGGAGTCGGGATGCACGTTCCGGTCGTTTTAGTTGGAGTCGATATGCTGACGTTCCGGTCGTGTCGACGGTTGGAGATTGAGGTCCTTTTTCCGGTCGGGTCGACGGTTGGAGTCGGATGCTGACGTTCCGGTCGTGTCGACGGTTGAGTCGATATGATGACGTTCCGGTCGTGTCGACGGTTGGAGTCGATATGCTGACGTTCCGGTCGTGTCGACGGTTGGAGTCGTATGTGACGTTCGGTCGTGTCGACGGTTGAGTCGTTATGCTGACGTTCAGATCGTGTATACGACGGTTGGTTGGTCGAGATGCTGACGTTCCGGTGGTCGTCGACGGTTGATCGATATGCTGACGTTCCGGTCGTGTCGACGGTTGCTGCTGGATATGGTGACGTTCCGGTCGTGTCGACGGTTGGAGTCGAGATGCTGACGTTCCTGGTGCTGGCGTATCTGGTGCTGGCGTTTCATGTCTGCTGGTCGAGTCCGATATCGAAACCTCCCGTAATAATCATATCCGTAGTATACGGGAAAGGTTACGGACGACGTGCGGGCAGCCAGTAGGGACGGAAATGCCGTGAGTCGAACATGGACAAGGAGCCAGTAGTAAGAAGGCGAAGTAAAGAGAGAAAGAAAGGTAGTTTCCAACTATCGTCAAGTTGGCAGACAAAAAAAAAATGGGAACGTAACTTAATACGCAGCCCGGGGTCGACGTCCTGGCCACGGAGGCCAGGAGCCTGCGTACCGACCGTTTCAGTCGTCGACCCCTGAATTCGGCGAGAAGTCGCTGTATTATGGTAAGGGAGACCAGCAACAGAATTGGTATAGCTAATACTGTAAAATCTATCTACAAAATGAGTTGAGATTTACAACGCGAAAACTAAGGCTTAAAAAAATGTTTAGAGGTATATTACGATTAGGTTCGTAATACAACTGAATTAAAAAAGGTAATTAGCTAATCTCTATCACATAATTAGCAGCGTGTAGGGAACATGATTGAAGGGTCAAAGTCGAAATGACCTGTTCTCTTCCGGTTTAGGAAGCGGCCAAAGGCGGCCGCGACATGGGTGATTTCTTGTCTTAATTGGAATGCAAACCTTACAATTCCACTGCACAGGGGCTTCCATCCATGGCTTTCAGAATTTCAGCTAACTCTAACCCATCCATCCAAAAGCTTTTCTTTAATTGTTCGATAGTCGTGATAAGGAAGCCATTATTTGCCACCCTGGAGGATGTTAAATCCTTGGATAAATGGCTTCATAACGTCCAAATACTCGGATATAAAGAGAAATTCCTCTTCTGTAAACCACTCAATTTCAAATATGTCCAGTAGAGAGTTTAGCTTGCTTTCAATTTATTTTTAAAAATTATGTAAACTTTCAAGTGTCTCAGAAAGGCGCTGTTCTACCTGGGTATAAATTCTTAAAACAGTGTCCATAAATTTAAATTTTGGGATGTTCGAAATTTATTTTACAGTTATATAAAGAATATCGCTTAATGTTGGGTTTAAAAAACTGAAAAAACACAGAATTACATTTTTGAAGTTAAATTTTAGTTTTATTCGGAAATCAATGGTATATCTGTATTAAGAGAAAAAATAATTTCCCGTGTGTAAATAGAGCTTAGATAGTTTTAAACCATGGGAACGTTCGCTCATCGATATTATCGGCAAAAAAAAAAAAATTATACAAATTAAAAATCCAATATTTAAAATCCAATATTTGTCCAGAAATGTTTCAAATAATAAATTTAAGTAGACATTAATCGCGGTTACGACCTTTCTCAGAAGTTCTGACCAATTCTTCTCCAATTGGAAGTTGGGACTAAACCAAGTGACGAATGGATCTAGATAGCACTTTTACCATAGTTCTACCATAGTTCTGGGGCTCGCATACAAGAGGCAAATCAGGAGTGAAAGTATGGCTTCTCCAGCTGAAGGTCGGGACCGAACCAGACACAGAGTATCGGTTGAATATGCCCCAGTCTTATACCTCTCCCCCTCGACAGTCTCGAACACCTGGATTTCGTTACAAACTTCGGCACTGCTCATTACAAGTGTCGGAGATGTCGTTGTCGTAGTCGGTGTATTTGGCCTATTTGGCATCAGGTGAATTCAGGAGCGAAAGTATGGCTTTTAATACAGCTCAGATGATGGTCCACCTTATCAGAGGCCTTTGGACGGATTCAAACTGATCAGCACGGCTTCTCTGTCGACTCTTGCGGGTTCAGGGAATATCGGACGATCAGGTAAAATCTGCAAGCGGATTACCTTCGTCAAAATCTTTAATTGAGTTAAGGACCAAAAATTACTAACTCCATCCCCTCCATGTTTGTTCTTATGTAAAAGTTCACCCCACCTGGTGAAACATTGAGGAATAGTCTAATATTTGGTAATAATTTTTTTTTAACATTGAAGTTTCTGACCCTCCGCAAACAAAATCGGGATCAATTACGACGTTCTAATCACCGGCTGAAAACAAAAGATTTTCCCCGGAATTACATTTTCTGTTAGTCTCCACGTGTTTCATGTGAGAGATTATCTTGCGAGTATTCAGATGAGGAGTTTCCAAGGTCTTAGTTGCTGACGGCGGCGGAGGTACGTTTGAGTGCGGACTGTGTAAGGTAGGCGTAAAATGTTTTTATTTGAAATTGGGGGATTTTGAATTGCGAAGGCTTGAAGTTTTGCATTGAGAGAAATTGGGGGCTGATATTCTGTAAGGAAATGGTGTAATGACAAACTGACTCACTTTTTATTTGTGGAAATAGTTTTTGAAGAAGGAGAGGCAGGTTCCGCCATTGGCTTGTCCATTTGCAGTTTCTTCAGCACCATTAGTTTCTCTTTACCCTATCTGGTCCCTCTGATTTTCAGAGTGTTCATATATTTTGGCCTCTTCTTTGCTGTCTAGTCTAGGACCTTAACAGGAATTGAGTCACCGTTGTTTGTGAGGGGATCTCCTTTCTCACGATTTGCCATTCTCCGTAACTTCCTACGTCTTTATTAAATGTTCAAGTCGGTAGAGGAGGTTGACTTTTCTCCAAATTTGATCGGTTGCCATGGATAGAGTTGGTAGTCGAATCCATCAATACCTACTTTTTAAAGTATCTATTTCATTTATTTATTTTTTTCCTGGGCAGACTGCAGATAGTCGATGATCCATTTTGCCACCATGCCAACATGCTAGTTTTCTACCAGCTACTACGATCGGCAGCTTCCGTCCGTCCAAATCCAACTAGTTTGGAATTGCGCTGAAAGATTTCCGGTCTGACATTAGTTTAAAGCGTCATCCCCCTCACAATCTTCCTGTCAGTGACCCCCCCCCCATTACCCTATCATGAAACTTGGGGACATCGTAATCGGCGACATGTTTACTCGTTCGTCCTTCGTATTCTGATCTTATTACAACCTTATTTTGTAGATCCTTTGTGTCGCTCAATCTTCCGGTGTTGGCAGGAGTATTTTCCACGTGAAGGCCAATATCTGATAACGTTTTGACACTATACTCTACAGAGGATTTTTTTAAACAACGAAAACAGTTGCTATTTTTGCACTGCTTTCAATTTTGTATTGCCCACTTGGCTTTGGTTGGGGTGAATAGTGTCTGGATTATTTCGGAAATTCCTCAACGGCAATTATACAAGGAGGCGGTTAATCCCAGGCTGGTTTTGTGTTATCCATCTTGGTCATAGGACTTGGTCATAGGTCTATTTTTTTAGACTCACTTGGAGGTGATTAAATGCTCTTCACATGAGAAAAAAAATAAATTATGGAGAGGGAAAATACCAAAGGCTGACCCAGTCAAAGATAAAAAAAAAAAAAAGGGGGATAAAAACAAACTGCGGAGATTGGGAAACTTGTCAAGGACCATAACAAAAAAAAAAAAAAAAAAAAAAAAAAACGTCGAGAATACGCTGGGAACAAAAATCACTTTAACTATGTGAACAGGAAAGCCTAGTTTAATCAGAGATGATGTCCGACATGAATTGTGCCCCGTTGCGTCTATAGGAGACTAAAAAAGGAACTTAATGTTGGCCCGATTCACGCGAACCAGGCTCGCAAATTTTAACCAACTTTCGCTAAAATCTGCAGAAAGCAAACGCTTTCTATCAGTTCTGATCTTCATCCTGAGCTGATGTCCAATCAGATCCTAATGAGGATAACGTTCGTCTTGTAGGCTTTCTTCCAACTGCGTCACCCAAACCACCATTCTTGTCATGGCTAGCAGCGTAAGAAACACCATCCGTTTCACCCCAGACTAAGGAGGTGACACATTCTCGCATACGTATGCGAGATCGATGGGCACGAGATGTTCGGGATAGATATGATCCGTCATAATTCAAGAAAAGATGCGGGCAATGGAAGAAGGAATACCCAGTCGTTTCCTCTGAACAACGATTACACCGGCGACAATCGAGCATTTCTAGAGAGATAGTGCGTTCCGGATCAATCATCAGGTAAGCGCCCAGCAATTCGGTGGTCGACAAGACGAGCCCCCCACAGAGCAGGTCCGACGCGACACTCTACACTAATCCCCGATATAACGTTCTCTTAGGCCGTGAAAGGTCACTAGACCGAGGAGTAGCACGCAAGGCCTTTCAGTACTCGGTTTAAGAATTCCGACTAATTCCGGGGCTTACGACAGCGCTAAACCCCAGAACGAACAAGAGTGATGGTAAGGCTAGGTAAGATTCACTATGGATGAGCCAAGTCCGGGCCGACCCTTCTATCTTTACCAGTACCTCCGACCAATTCTTCTCCAGCTGGAGATCCGACCCGAACCAAATTCCAAGAATCCAGACGGGACCGTCAGATCAAATGAAGGTCTTCCAGCTTGCGGCTAGGTGCACCTGACCACAAGCCGGAAGACTTGTCGCAGTTAATCTTGATCCTCTTCCCCACCCGTGAAATTCTCGTACCATTCAAGTGTCTTCTGTGATACGACACGGAAATGGATACATCATCGGCGTACGCGGAAACCCTGGCTCGAGACAACTGCAGTGAAACCGATTTCTGCGTAGTGCCAGACTGTACACCCTGTCCCTTAGCCAAAGTGTAAAGTGGGGGCGACAGCGGACAACCCTGACGAACCACTGATCCATTTGCAGAAGTTGGGTTTGAATCTGGTGCCCTGCAGGACAACCACCAGGTACTGATGGTCGACCCTGTTGAACAGCTTCCTCGTCGTCATCTACACCCTCTATGATCCTGCGGATCAAATGCAGGTTGCTCTGAATTGTTCGGCCTCTCACGGCCCCAACAGAATCTCGACAACTGACTGCTGCAAACGCTCCGTCATGATCTTTGCCAAAATCTTAATCTGCGTTTAGCATAGTTATGGGTCTATAGTCGTCTAAACCTGAAAAAATGTAAAAGCTTAAAATATGAAATATTCAACAGAAATACTTTAAGTAGCTGCACTGAAAAAAGTACTAGAAATGATAAAAAATAAACAACGGAAAGCTGATCATTACATGACAAACATCCATAACACTAAAACATGTAAGGTGCAGAACAAAGCTCGAATGCCCATTAAACTGTAACTGCCTACAAACTAAGTTACAAAGTTACAATAAGGTCCAAAGGAAGCTCAGAAGAAATAGAAAGACAGTTCATGGAAATAAAGAAGCTACTCATATAAAACATCATTTAACAACAACGAATATACAAATAGCACAACAGTCTCAGAAACAAGAACACCAAAAAATAAGAGAAAATAAGAAAAACAAATATACATACCCATAAACATACCAAAAT